>JBBMOC010000007.1:12851945-13004457 GCA_037975185.1 Centropyge bicolor | reverse complement strand
GCTTTGGACCCTCTCCCACCCTCATGTAAGTTTATCCTCTCACCGTGTCCTTAACCCCCCTCCCACCCTCCACTTCACCTCCCGAAGTTGCTCATCGTGAACTCACATGACATATTTCAATCTGCAGCTCTCAGCAGAAACAAGGATTTATGTTTTGACTCTTTAAAGTCACATGCTGTTGGATGTATCATGATCTGATAAGTACAAATAAATACAGTGTTGTAATAGATCTGTAATGCTGCTAACATTCTGTATGTTGCCATGTACTGAAACTAAAACCCGTGTTTCTCTTTGTTCTTCTTGTCCCCAGATTTGTTCATTGAGAGGTTTTGTATGACGGGGGGCAGCAGTCCGATCGGCTACCTGAAGGCCTGGCACACCAATCTCTACCTGTCCGCTGACGCTGACAAGGTCAGGGAGGCGCTGGCTGAAGGTGAGCACGCACACACACACACACAAAATAAAGTCTCACTTTATGTCATCTGTTACTGTAGAGTGTCAGATGATGACCTGCAGTGCAGCAAAGCCAAAGAGTAACAAAAAGACAAATTGCAATCTAACCTCTGTAACACGTTGCACCAGTGAGCAGGGTTAGATGAATACTATTGACCAGGAGCTGACATCTCTGTTGAAAATATGGCAACCAATCCTCCTTTATACATGATTTTGATATTAGGTTAGAGATATCTAACTACACTGTAAAGAATTTCACTGTAAAATAACAGTAAATTACTGGCAGCAGGGACGCCAGTAATTTACTGTTATTTTACAATGCACTGACTGTAATTTATTTTAACAGTATAGTACTGTATTTTGAATTACAGTATATTACGGTAGGATAACAGTGGGTGGTGTGGTAATTTTACAGTGCAGCTACTGTTATTTTTTTAACAGTATACTACTGTATTTTGGATTACAGTACATGACAGTAGGATAACTGTGTTATGGTAATTTTACAGTATACAGTAGTTCAGGGGTGCTCAATACGTCCATCGCGATCTACTAGTCGATCGGAAAGGTATTGGTAGATCGCATGACATTAAAAAAATAGACGTCAGCCTAACATCCAGATGACAACTGAATTTTTCTGACAATTCTGACTTGTTTTAACTAATTGCTGATAGAAGAGAAGTAGGAAAACCGTTCGCTCTCCAGCTCTCAAGCACTGACTGACTGAGAACTGAACGTAAACAAGGAAATCTGCCGGCTCTATGCGCTCTTAAAGGGGAAGTACACCTTTTAACAACATATACAAAATCACATAAAAACATGAATTCCAATAGACTTATAACCTTTTTAACCATTATATAAAGTTATAAATGAAATTATGAATTATTAAACTACTCTGTACTTATATTATTGGATTATGAATTTTCTTAATTTCTTTAAATTGTGTACCTTCTTGTGCTTGTGCTTCTACCTTAAGCCTATCATAAACATATCCAGCAACATGCATCCACCACTATTCACCTGTCTGTGCCAACTGAAGAAAAGTAGTAGGTTAAGCCAGCAGAGGAGACTGAGGAGAGTAACACAGAGTGAACAATGGAACGACCACTCACTCTGATGCTGTTTAAGAATCAAGAAATGACAGAGTACAGAGCACTCACACTAATACCGTTTCCCAGAATAATCTTAAGTGAACTGATTTAATGTTGATTAAATGTTATTGCCAATCATTCCTGAACTCTGACCTTGAATAAAAATCAGATCAGACCTTTAAGTAGCAAGTTTGAGAACCCCAGGTATAAAACACAAGAGAATATATATTCCATAACATTGCCATAGTTTAATACAAACCCTCAACAGACTTTGTAATACTAATAACAATAACAATACTAATAACATTGTATTACAAAAAGAAGAGGTATTCTATTACCTATTTGAAAGAAAATGTACATAATAATAAAATCCTTAATGACAGTCTTTACTAACTTCAGACACTGCATTAAAATAGCATCAAGAACAGTGTAACACTGAATTAAAATATCATACAGAGCAGTGTAATAAAACAGTCTAGCTTGTAAACAAGTCTTTTGCACATGTAGATGTGAAAGGAAAAGATAGAAAGGAAATCTTCTGGGATTTAGAAATACTGGGCTAATATGACAATATCATACAATTTAAATGAACAGATTTGCCTACAGTATGTGATGAACTGATTAACGTGAAGTTAAAGAAGCTGATTAGTTTTCAATTTCTAAACTGAACGAGAAAGACAGGCATTACTACAATAGAGTATAATAAAATGTGTTTAACATGGTTTTAATGTTGCTTCTGAGAAGAACACACCAACACACCACACCTTTACATCTGATGAAATACTGGCGAATCTAGGTCCTCACTCCTTTTTGATGATCCTCCCATTCCTTCTCGTTTTTGGATGTACAGTCAGCTCTATAATAGGACAAACAAACACAAGTTAATGTTCACACTGTAATTGGTGATTAACTGTAATAACACATGTTAATTTAAATAAATACCAGTTAGGTCATTGTCTTTCGCTGAATGGGGTAACACAGAAGTGAAAGCCCTTGCATTTGTGATGAGAAGCCTATTCATATGAACAGGGTATTAGTGACGATTTTCCCGGGAAACTTTCAAAGACTGCGCACAGGTAGTGCATTTTAACATTACCCATGGATGTATAAATGAAGAACAGTTCTACCTCATTCAGCAGCTGGTCTGCAAAACAAGGTAGACAGAGCTAACAGACTTCAATTTGCTGTGTGAAGGTGAAGCGGCCTGGCCTACTGTTTTTTTTTCTGCAAGCACGAAATCACACAGGCAACACTGTTTGGATCCTCAGGTCGAGTGAGGTCCAAAATTACTGTTTATCACCACAGGTGCCACCACAGACAATGAAATGCAGATCTTTGAGATAGTTACTTTTATTGTCTATTTTTTAGCTGGCTTCAATTGAGTCTAACGATACCCTAATGTTACCTTATTTACAGAACTATTTCATGAAAGGTTGAAAATCTGATGTACTGTTAATAGGCTGGCCTATATTTGTAAGAACTTTTAAATGAAATTAAATGAGTAAGTGATAAGATGCTAACACACCTTACAAAGGTCTGTTTAATAATCATGCAGACAAAACATTACTGGACACTGTTTTGGAGATAAAAATAACTTTACCTCTTTGGTTGAAGTCCACATGGACTGCTCGGAATGATGAAGAAGCTGTGCTGTCCAAAGTCAGGTTCAGGAATATCCTGTATCTTGCCACTCAAAAATGACTTGAGTAATGTGAAAAGTTTGATTAATAAAGAAGTGGTATCATCAAAACAGAAACATAAGCCCACAATTATCAGTCAGATGCTGATGGATAGTGACATGACTTGTGAAGCAATGTGGTGCCTATCTCCACCGCTTGACAGAAAATACTGTTTTATACTGTTAAAGTACAACTTGTTATTCTTAACCAAGTACTAACTGTTAATTTACATGTGGGGATGAAGATTTAACAGTATTTTACAATTTTTTTAAAAAATACAGTAAGATACTGTTCTAACATCGGAAATTTACAACAATCCATAGTTTTATGCTGTTAAATTACAGTTATACTGTTATTGTTAACTGACTGATTTAACTGTTAATTTACATGCTGTGGATGAATATTTAACAGTATTTTACAATTATTATAAAAAACAGTAAGATACTGTTGTAAATTCACTGTAAATTTACAGAAATTCGTTACAGTGTATGCAAAAAATGCATGTGACGTTTTTTTTGTTAATTTTATTCATGAATCTCTGCTGAACAATTTCTCTGAGCCAACTTCCAATTATTTCATCTCTGTCGATATGAAATAAAAGCAATCTCTATGGAGATTAATCCCTGGTAAAATGGCTCAAAGGCATAGTTTGACATGACATTTTTTCTAGCTAGCTACCTCACCAGTTGAAGTTAGCTACCATGCATTCGAATTATGGATGTAATTATCCATTATTTTCATATCTGACACATGAACACGAAAGGTGCAGAAAGTGTATATAGTCTTTTTTTTTTTTTTTTACATCTTTACTTTATCTTGTTTCATTGTTTATTACTCAATCACTCTTTTCCTTCTGTTTTTTATCTCTTGACTCTTAAAGCCATGAAGTTTTAATTTATCTTGTTTATCCTCCACATCCTTTTTCTTCTTCCTTCCTTCCTTCTTTATTACTTACTGACAAATTGCTACACAAGTCAAGTTAAGGACACACCTGTGCACTTGGCAAACAATGATCATAAGCCTGGATGAGGTGTTTACACTCCACATTCTCTTTCTGAGTGCTTCAGCTAACACAGAATAAGAACTTATCCAGGTTTCTGAAAACAGCTTGTGGTGATTATGTTTGCAAACACATGACTTGACCATAACCAGAATACTGATGTGCATCCAAACCCACAGTGTTTTTGCATGCTTTAGTCCATTGACACAATCTCTTTCCTACCTTCCAGCCAACCATTTATTTTCATGCATTTCATTATTGGACGAAAACTATTTGCAAAGGCTGTAAACTTGCTTCAAACACGCCTCATCTAGTTTTATTGTTATCATTATAATTATATGTGCGGCTGTGAGGGTAGAATGATTTAAAACTCTTAGAAATTGGTTGGCAGTTTTTTCATATATATGTAATTTCAGATAAATGGAATAAAACTTCAGTGCTGCCATTAAACTCCAATTTAAATAGAAAGTATAAGTATGATGCAATTAAATTCTTACACACACACAATTGAAGCTGCTCCGAATTTTTTCTGTCCCAGTTGCATAATGAGTAGCTGTGACTGACATCTTCTCCAACGCTGCAGCGACATTACCATAAACCCGGATATTGATTATTTCCTCTCTTTGTATTTTCTTGATTGTCTCATGCATGTCATTGCATATCAAGACACAAACCAAAGGAAATTCCAGCACTGCTCTGACTGTGGCTCTGAATATATATCAACAACACGGAGCACTCTCTGCCAAAGAAATACAAAATGTTAATGTGCTCTGATGACAAGGAACTGGGAAAAGAATACAGTGATGTGAAATTTGCGGGACTTGAGATGACAACCGCTTCTGAAGGTTTAAATTTGTTCGGTGCAGCACATTTCATGCTGCATTATTATTGTTGTCAAAAAAAGGAAGAGCACATTCTGAAATAGAACAGAGTGGAGACAGGAAACAAGAAGAACTGAAAATCCTGCATAGCCAATCCAGAAGGGAGGATGAAACCAGAAGGGAGGATGAAACCAGGTTCCAGTTTCAGGCTAATTGAAAAAAACAGGGCGTGCATTAACTTAGTTGATGCAGAATGTTTTAGTTTTGCAAGATCTTTATTTCCCAGCCATCAAACCCACAAAACAACCTATTATATCTACTGTGTCACAGTCTCTGCATGTTAAGCGCTGGGATGAAATTAATTGGAGTGCTGACTGATCACAGCATGGCCACATACCTCTCAAGGTGACTTCAGGGACATTCTTCATGTGACTTACACGATTAATGTCACTAATGCAGTGACTGTGGGAAGCACACACCCACCGACACATACTCACACACACTGAGAGTCAAGCAAAGGAAGTGTCCTTGACATTTTACTTGAAAGGTCTTAATTAGCTGTGTAGCCGTTAATACTTCCAGAAGGCTGAAGGCCATTACAAGTCTGTTCTGAGATTGTGTTCTAATAGCAGTGCAGCTGTAACAACCCACATGAAAACATTCTTCTATTTCTGACAGAAAATAAAGTCAATAAGTGAAGTGACGTAAAAGCTGGTTTTTAGCTGAAGAAGTAATGTTTCTGTTCTCTTGATTCTCATCAAAGCAGCATGTGATTATTTGCAGGAATCTGGTAAATCTGCTAAAATTATACTATACTAAAGTGAAATGACATGTGAAAGTAGTGTTTCTCCTTACCTGATTCTGATCCAGGTCACTGTCATGTGACATATCAGTGTATCTATTGGATTAGGTTAAAGTTAACTTAAGCTATATATGAAAACTGATTGTACCTTAGTAAATAATGTTTTATTTTCTTTTGATTTTGATCCTTTCAGCATGTGAGTGTGTGCAGGTGTCAAAGAATATATCGGTTTAAAGCAAATGCAATGAACTTTAATTTTGTGTTGAATTTGGCGACCCCTGTGGACAAAAGTATTACCACCTCGAGATGGTTTATATTGAGGAGGTGATATATCTATTTGTGTCTATGTAAGATTAATATCTGTAATATGACGACGATGGAACAAAGCTAACTTTGTTTTATTACCATTCATACGGATAAGTTACATACAGGGGTTAAAGTGGGATTTAGGAACAAACCCTCAGATCCGATCTCGTAGTGCAGCAGGGATGAATGACTCGCCTCAAAATAACTCCCACATTGATTTTAACCATGAATGCCTTTTCTTTGTGGACAAAGCTAACTGTGATTTCTTTTTGGGCTCATCTCTTTGTATATTTTTTCCGGATCCCACTGGTCCTGCTGCTTTGGCCCTGAGATTTGTTTTTTGCTCTTTGTGGATTTAGCAAACTGCATTCCACAATATATTAGCAGATGTAACATGGGATATCATATTATCATGGCTGCTTTCCAACCCCCAACCATAGCATACAAGTGGAATTTGGCAACTGATACTAAAGAACATGAAAATGTAAATACAGGCTGTTCCGGTCTGTGTGACAGATTTGCATGATTTCGTGACCTGATAAAAACATCCTGTAGCTGCTTTAATTTAAAGTAAAGTAAAATGAAGTACAGAAGTAAAATAAAGAAGCTGATTTGGAGTGAATATTGTTGAACCTATTCTTACACGTCTCTGTCTGTGTGTTGTGTTCAGGCATCGCTGCAGCCACCATGTTCATGCCAGAGAAGATGACAGAGGTATCCGAGTCCCAGCTGAGGGTGGCGTTTGATGGCGACGCCGTCCTCTTCTCTGATGAATCTGAGCGCATCTTCAAGGCCCACGGGCTGGACAAGTTCTTCGAACACGAGAGGGACAACGAGGACACGCTGTTGGATCATGTATGTGGGTTTTACTGGAAGTCAATTTGGACATTTTCTCTTAAACAATATGTAAGGTGCCGACAGCATCTTTTACTCTGTATAGTCATAGATGGAATCAGTGCAGAGCATTTTTTCTCTCTCTCTGTGCCAGAGTGGGTTTTTAGTCATTTGTAATCAAAAAGAAAAAAAAGAGCCTCGAACAGAGGTTAAAGCAATAAAATGTAGATGACCATTAAACCATAATCACCATTATGGCCATCATATACATTTCCATGTTCCTATCCTATTGACAAGGCTGGAGAATACACTGAACCCAAATGCAAGACTCAGAGAGGGGCTTTTTCAAAATAAGAGTATTTATTAAAAGTATCAAATGAAAGTCACTCACAACGAGGAAACAAAAAGAGTCAAAATGTGAACAAATACAAGAACTCAAAATCACTCTAAAGAGGAACAAATCAGCAAAAAGGCAAGGCAAAGTATCAACTGAAAACTTAACAAAGACAAAGACAAGACGTGACATGAAAGACGGCTGGAGAGACTTACTCATGATGAGACAACACAATCTGGCACAAGACAAGGGGAGACACATACTTAAATACACAAGAAAGGGGATCAGGTGGAAACAATCAGGGCGGGGCTGACAATCACAATGGCGGGAAACACAAGAGGAAGTTAGTTTCACAATAAGACAGGAAATCACAAGGAAATTATTTTTCTAGATATGACACCTATTGCTTGTAACTAATTATGCATGTTCTTAATATCAGGTTCGTTACAATAACTGGTTATTCTATGAATAAATCATGCAAAACTATATGACACGTGGTTTCAAATGGCATTGGGATACAGACTGTCAGTTGGTGCATCGTTCTATCAGACAGCAATTTATGAAATGAGCTCTAAGCTGTGTAGACTTCAAAATGCACTAAAATGAAATGGTGCTAATTCAATAAAAGTTTGCCTGTGCTACACGTATATAAAGATGTGGCATGACAAGGCAATAACAACTAATGATGCACAGTGAAAAAATACAAAAAACAAGACAGTGAAACACAAGGAACACACAGTCTCATCATTATAATCTCTGTCCTCCGCTCTGGCAGGGTCCTCTGAAAGGCTTCCTGGAGGCACTGGGGAAGCTCCAGAAAAAGTTCTACGCTAAAGGTCAGCGCCTGGACTGTCCCATCCGAACGTACTTGGTCACAGCTCGCAGCGCAGCCAGCTCTGGGATCCGGGCGCTGAAGACGCTCAGGGCCTGGGGACTGGAGATCGACGAGGCCTTGTTCCTCGCCGGAGCTCCGAAGGGTCCCATGCTGGAGAAGATCAGGCCTCACATCTACTTTGACGATCAGATGTTTCACGTGGAGGGAGCGGCGGAGATGGGCACCATCGCTGCCCACGTGCCCTACGGCATTGCACAGAAACACAACCCCAAACAGAAAAGCAGCGTGGGGAAGTAGCCAGCAGGACTTATGATGCCGGCAGCGCAGTCATCCAGCCAGAAACAGCACAAGAGAGAAGGATGGAGAAACATTTTAGAGAAGAGCAAAAAGGTTTCAGAGAGCTTGGAAATATAAACTTGTACTGAATTGTATGTGGAAATGCATCATTTCCATACTGTAGCAACTGTAATTGTAAGTTTGTTTTATCACAACTGTCTCAGCTCAATGCTATTATGTTAGGAGTTAGACACAGGTCTGGTAGAGGTCTGGTAGAGGTCTGGAACCTGAGACGATCTGGATGCCAAGTGTCCCTCAGCTTCACATTTCAAAGCCTCAGTCTACTCAATACTTCAGTGTTTTGACGAACGTGGCTTAAAGCAGGAATTTCGAAGGTGCTTGATTGCCATTGTGACCTGCTATTTCTCTCACTACTACTTGTCTTCATAAAGAAGACGCCTCTCCAGAGAATTCCGGAGGATACAGAATGAATGTCTTCGCTGATATTTACATGCCTCCTGTTTAAGTAAAGCACAGAGACTACACTGTATGTCATCAGTCAATGAGCCATAAGAGCAATGCAAAAGTACTTTAATGTTAAAAATAATAGTGATGTACTGTAGCACAAGGCATAATTTAAAGTTTATGTTTCAATCATTTGACAGAGTTTGACTTCACAAGAATGTAAAATCGTTGGTTTGCAACTATACAAACAGTGTTGTATATTACTGACTGAATATATTATCTAACATTGTGTAACTCCAATAGAAAGCCATACGTTTCAGTTGGTGCCTTAGTTTCAATGAAGACACTATTTTTAGCCGGTCTAGCAGTGCAGTCAGTCCAACAGACCTCTAGAGTGAAATATCTCCACAACTGACGAGTGAGTTGCCATAAAATTCAGTAGCCTACAGACATTTATGGTATGAAACAAGAATAAAACCTAAGGTGGTGATTCCTTGACTTTTCATGTTGCCTCATGGGTCAGAATCTTACAAACTCGAAGTTTCAGAACATGACACCTCAAAATAAGAGACTGAGTTGCCCTTGCTGTATGCAACACCCTTTCTCCACACACTATCTCCTTTTAACATGTTAGATGTATTTCAAACTATTTTATTATTCTGTTAGTCCCAATATATAGACAGCCATAAGTTTCAGCGGGTGCCTTTGGTTTCAGTGAATGAATTATTTATAGCCTGCTGACAGTGTGTTCTTGATCTAGAGAGAAATATATCGACAATGTGGAATTTGACCTTTCATGTAGCATCATGTAGTTCATGCAAACACACCTCCAAAATGAATGATTAATCGCTAAGGTCTCCCATTTTAGCATGCTAAAATATAGTTAAAAATGAACATAGGAATATTATTCTGTTAGTCCAAAACATGCAGACGTAGGTTTCAGTGGGTATCTCACTTTCTTGACAGCTTGGAAGTCCTCTGTCATGTAGAACGAAACTTCAAAGTTCAGTGCTTGAAAACACTGGAGGCTAACGTAACTGAATTCCCATCATTTGTAGCAATTCATACAATTAGCATGCAAAATTTTACCACGCTAATGTTAAATGTCTTAAAGCCCAAGTAGACCTGACATGCCCCCAAAATGGCTGCTCCATGTGTCATATATAACAACATTTGCTCATTCAGGCCCAAAGCTGTTGCTCCACTAGTAGTAATATAGAAAAAGTTTATCATTAATCCATCCAACAATTTAGATTCTCAGTGTCTATAATGAGCACTGCAGCCAACAGACCTTCTACGGTTACTCTAGTTTAAAAGCCATCCTGGTTGCTAATACGAGGTCATTACAGCCTCTGTGCAAGTTGTTTCTCACCAACCAAAGTATCACATTAACAGATGTTTAACAAGCAGCCACTTTGATTTTACTGCCCTCTCCTGTACATCAAAGCAAGCACACAGTCACACTCTGCCGAGGTGGAACTGATTGGAGTGAAGTTTAACCAGTTAAACTACATGTGACGATCGATACCTTGTTTCACTTCCAGTCTGACTTATGTACCATGCATTTGTCTTTCGCCAACAAGATGGCTGCAGTGGCCTTTTGGAAAATGTCAGTCCACTTTACCTCGCTGTGTCGCTGCTGAAAACTTCCATCAAGTTTATATTAAGTGACGCTTCATTAGACGTCCTCGGGCTTCTGGGGGCCTTGAAGCTCAGGAAAGTCCATTACCCTGAAATGATGGCTGAGTTATTGGAGGATGGTTTCAGCGGGATCAGTCAGGACAGTTTGGATTTGATCATTCAGAATTAGAAGAATGCAGCTGAAGCGATGTTTGAACATTTCAACAAGTTTATAATGACTTTGTTGACACGTATGGCATTGCAATAAGAAAATGTACCAAAAATAAAGATGTAAATTATCACTTGCTTTACTCATTAATGAAAAGAGCCTCAGATTGAATGACTTCTATGATGAAATATGCAAGTTAAATAATTAACTTCTGCACTGGGAGTCACTGATGTGCACTCCTTCTCTCCACCATCGAGTGGCAGCACTGGAATGATAAATGACCTGCTGCAGCCACTGGACTTCATTCAACACATGCTGTTTTATAGAAGATGAAAACAGTTGGGAGATTATCGCTTGACTTTGATTCAACAACTAATTAAAGTTAATGATGAAAATTTTTATTTTTATCTTTCTTTCATCTTTTCCTCTTTTGTGCTTTTCTATTTTCCCCCCTCTTTTTCATCCCTTGTTATCTTTTTCACATTCAACCTCATTTTTCAAACTTCACATTGAGCAGAATCATATTACTACCCACACTTTCCTTCCACTATTCACATATCTGTGATAAATGTGTTAATATTCCCAATCATTCCCAGCTGAATTGGATCTTCCCAGCAGAGCCTGGGTAATAAAAACCACAAAGCACTAACACGCAGTGCTGGTCTGTCTGGAGGCATATTGCTGAAAACACCACAGGGTTGGGCCCTGCTGCTAAACGCTGATGGATCGACACATGTGTGGATTTTATAAGCTCCAAAAGGATGGGCTAATGCTGCTGCAACATACAGTCGAGGGCAGGGGCAGATAGATACGTCCACAGCTGGTGAACTCTGCAAAGCCTTTGCACAGTTCATAATGACACACACACGCAGGCTGCAAGCTCAATCCATAAACAGACCATAACCACCGACGTGATTGGAGAATAGAAAGACGATGGCAGTATGGCAGGTTGAGACATGCCTGGGGACAGAGATGACCATAATAACCCCCTGCATTTTACATACACCCCAGTTAGTAGATACATGCTGGAAAGGCTGGTGAAGAAGGGATGAAAAGGAAATAGTGGATTTTGGTGGATACATTTTTATTTCAGGTGGAAGTAACCTGTGCTCTTCTTCTGTGAGGAGATCGTGAGATCGGTTGAACACTATTGCAAAGGGAGGACAATCGTGCAAGTGCAAAAGGGCAAGGAGAAGAAACAGAGCGGATCGGATACGTTCCACCGACTACAATTGATGACTGAATGTGGGACATTATGTAACGGAGCATAAGCTCAAATATAAGCAGTCTTGCTGCCAGATGTGACCTACAGAGGAGAGGCTGAGCGGGGTGGGGGTGGGGGTGGGGGTTGCAACTGTCAGAGCTGGATAACAACACAATGAAGAAAGACAGCGAGAGGAAAAAGGATCAGAATAAAAAGAGAGGAAAGCAACACTTAAGCCCCAAAGACACAGATAACAGGAGTGTTGTTTTCCTTCTGCTCAGTCACAAACCAGAGTGGCACCGATGGGTGACTCAGTGCGTCTTGGCAGAGTCACTGGTCAGACTCAGAGTGCAGTGAGAGACCAGTCCACAAAATGTCGATGTCTGTTCCAACACACTTTTTGTCTGCTGTGCACTCAAGCACCAGAGCTTTTTTAAGCTCTGAAAATAGACACTTTTCTAAAAAAAAATGCGGCAGCCTTTTTAATTAGGAATTAAGCTGAAAGCACCTTTCAGAAGCCTCCTCTCTCTGTACACTGTCGCTTTATCAAAACAAAAAAGGCAGTCAATGGAGTTAACAACGTGGCTCGTGGTTGTTCGGCTAATTTGGTTGAACTTTCTGTCAGAGCCATAATGTGCTGTATCCTTGGTGAAATCAATAGTGTGCTGCTTCAGAATAGGTGAGCGTGTGTGTCTTTGGCCTCAGTAACTGAGAATTCATTAACTCAGTGCAGGTTGCATTTCAGGGATTCTGCAATTGCCTGGGATGAGACGCAGCTGTTAGCAGAAATGTAATGTGTGTGTGTGTGTGTGTGGGAGAGATTTCAGTTGGGTATTACACAGGTACAATGTAATGAGTGAACTCAAACCATTTTGTGTAACTGTTGCTGTTTGTTGTAGCCTGATGGCAAAATAACTCTTCCTGTCACGAGTGAGACAACAGCTGATATTGTGGCTCATATCAGGAAATAAATGTTGATTAACAACGCTCTTGATATTCATATGTTTTCTAGCATTTCATTGAAAATGCAATCACATCCCCATGCTGTCTGTAGGGATGGCAGTGTTGGTCAATCTACCACTTTGGTCCAGACTGAAACATCTCAACAACTCTTGTATGCTATGAAATTCTGCACAGGCATTCATGGTACACAGAGGATGAACCCCAATGACTCTAGTGATCCCCTGACTTTTTCCTCTAGCAAAACAACAAGGTTGAAATGATTGACACTGAGTGAAATGCCTCAACAACTGTTCCATCAATTCCCATGAAATTTGGCACAAGCATTCAGATCTCACTCAGGCTCTTAATCACCTAAATCTTGTTCTAGTGAAATCAGCCGGTCAAAATTCTAATTTGTCCACCGCTTTGGCTCACAGGTATTTGTTAATTGGCCAAATACCTGCCAAATAAATTCCATCTCCATCAGCCTCAGCTAATTAGCACGAAACTCAAAGTACGCATTTCATGCTGATTGGCGAATAAGCATTTAATTAGCAAATGTTAACGTGCTAACACGTTAAACTAAGATGGCAATCTTGATACGTGCTTCAAATGAGCATGTAAGCATTGTTACTGAGAGCTGGCTCAAACTGCTACAACAACAATGGAGAAAAGTAAACTGGCAAATTGAGTTGCAGTTTTAGAAGTGTCATTAAATTGGAATGATTTCATTACTAGAACTTGGAGGCTATAAGGAACCATAATGTGATGCAGTAAAAAGCCCAGGAACCATTGCGTGATTTTTTTCAGACACTTTTCACTTTTCAAATAAGACAAATACAAGCTCCAGAATTCACAAATAGGATCTTTGATGGTTTACTTCTTCTTAGAACAAAATGCGAAACCATCTTTGCCGCAGAATTATTTTCAGGAATTTTAATCAAATCCTCAGTGAGAGAACACCTGGTTCTATATAATAATCATTCATGAAGACAGTGCTTCCAGACAATATTGTACCAAACCTTCTTTTCTGTGCACATTCTGCCCCATTTTTTAAAAAGCATGGCAAACCAAACAACACCTATCTCCAAATATAATACTTACATGGCAGTAACCTCTGGCTGAATATGTCTATTGACCTTTTCACATTCAGCTCTGTCAAGCTGAAACTGCTTTTGATACGATTGCCGCTGCCGTGCCCTCGGCTTCGTACAGTAACCTCAGAAAATCTACAGCGCAGTGTTTAAAATAAGTTTTGTTCGGTTCAGCAGTGTGTGTCTGAGCTGTGTGTGGAATATGTGGTAGAACAGAAGGACTAGGACGAACCTGCAGTACAGCAGACAGGAGTCTGTGTTATCAGTGAATTGGTAATGAAAAGTGACCAACAGGACAATCTCTTAAAAACGCTCACTCTTTCATCCTTTTTGTCTTTTACCTGCTTCAAAGTTTCTTCCAGAGGGCTTCATGTTGGTATCCACGGCAACAGATTAAGGCTTTCCCTCGAGAGAGACGAAAGTTTCTGTGTGAGTGTGTGTGTGTGTGTGTGTGTGTGTGTGTGTGTAAAGCAGGTAAGTAATCCATGGATTGGCCTTTACAAAATCTTTTTAGTCACCAACACACTTCGACTGTGTTTCCATGGCTACCTTATCCAGGATGCTGATGGGTGGAAAGAAGGAAAAAAAGAGGGGAAGGATCGGTGGACATATACATGGAGGGGAAAGAGAAAGAAAGTAAGAGGAGCAACACAATTTCAATAAGAAGGCAAACAGGAAGTAAAAAGTGTCTGCAAATGAAGAATAGGCATATATTAAAGTGTGTTTGCATTCCTGACAGAACATGCATGTGTGTGTGTGTGTCCACAAAGACATTTGCTGGACTGCCTGCAAACACCTGAGGCAATTTAAACATACAACATGGGTCTTACAGCGGAGGTGTCGCACGAAGCGTGTGTGCACACATACACAGATACTCAGCACATCCAGGAAACACTTCACTGAAAGCGTGGTGAGGCATGTTGTTCAGCGCTGACAGATCTTCAGAGATAAAGGGGATAGAAGTGCGGGCCAGGAGAGTGGCTGAAGGGATGAAGGAAGGGAAGACGCTCGGAGGGGGAGATAGCAAGCAGGGACGCTTTACTTCACAGGGCTTCATCTTGTGGATTGATTTTTTTTTCCTCATGCAACACGAGCAGAGCTTAGTCCTGTCTGTTTCAACATCCAGCTCCAGCAGATCAGCTCCGAGAGCTGAAGGAGACAAGACGGCCAGAGCTCACAATCAGAGTTTCAAATATCAGTTTCAATCTTTCCTGAAAGTCTGATTAATTAACAAAAATAAAGATTATAATAATTATAATTTATTATAGTAATTTTGGTTTGGTTTCATTTACAACATACTATTTTTGAAATATTTATTGATACTAGCTTCATGTCTGTGCGTTCACTATGGAGTTAGCACTGGTAGCTGATTAGCTTAGTTAAGACTGGAAGCAAAGGGAACCAGCTAATGTCGCTCCATTCAAAGCTTAAAAAGTCACATACCAGCTCCTCCAAAGCTCACGAACGTTGTATCTTGTTTGTTCCTGGAGCCCGACAACTTCAAAATGACACTGTGCCTCATCAGTTCCAACATGACTCTTAAGAAAACTTCTTTTAACATTTCATTTTGTGTATGAATTATACAAACAAGATGTAAGATGTTGTGAATATCCTCACTGTGGGACACATAAAGGTAAATCTTATCTTAACATATTAATGATTGAGCAAATTTTGTTACATATGGACAGAGCCAGGCTAGATGTTCCTCTGTTTTTACACTTTATGCTAAGCTAAGCTAATTGGTTACAGGGGGTAGTTTGATATTTAAGAATGTAATTTTGGTGATTCAACAAACGAGGCCAGATAATGTGTGACGTTTGTGCTTTGAAGTCAGTCAAGCTTGCCGTTTCCTGTCTTTATGCTAAGCTAAGCTAATCATCTCTGGCCACACAGTCGACACATGGGTGGTTGTCATTCTCATGTAACTTTCAGCAAATATCTGTTTTTCCCTAAATGACAAACTGTTTCTTCAAACCACAAATGACAGCTGAGCGACAATGAGGACACCATGACATGATGCGCACAGGGACATAAAGGTCAACTGTAACTATTAAGATGTCATGAAAGCAAACCATGTCAGCCATATTGATTCAATGTTATTTATCGTTCCCGTCTGTTGCACACAGAGAGGAAATGAAATGTGAGCGCCCGGGAGCCAAAATAGTATCATTTGTGTTTATTTTATAATTAGTGCATGAATTATGCAGATCAGAATTTTAAAAAGAATCTGTCTCCTAATTAACGTCTGCACCCCGAGAACGGCTGAATCACAGAGGTGCTGCCAACAAGCAGGGAAACAAGCCCTCTCAAAGACAGGAGCAGAGAGCTGCGATCACAGTGTCGCAACTGTCATGTCTCCAACTACATTTTGTTTTTCATTTTTTACATTTCACACGCGCCAGTGAGCCTGACATAAGTAGATGCAAAACAGTGTTTGCCTTGTCGGTTGCCGCTTTCCTAATTACTATGTTTAAGACATTGACTCGACTTTGATGAAACGTTTGAATCTTTTAACGTTTGACTGACTCAGAAATTATGAAATGTATCAGACTTTTATTCTCTTTATGTACCTGTAATCACTTCCAGGTGTTTCTACCTGGCGAGTACTGGACAAGTATTTAACATTATCTGTGATTAATTACCTGCGCAGGTTTTGTCAGAGAACTATCCTCCCTGGGAATGCACCTCCCTTTGGTGCAGTCATTATTATTACGAGCAACGAGAAGATGTGGGATGAGTGAAGTTTTCAGGGTGAACATTTATGGGATGAGGTGGGAATGAAAAGGAATCGAAGGAAATACAACTGATGGTGAATGAATATTTATTGAACTTTTTGATTGTCCTCTTAAATTTAACAACTCCTTTAAGATGTATTATGGATCATACCTTCAGCTGTATGTTGTGTGCTCTCATCATCATGTGTCATTTTACTCAGTCAGGACTCTTAAGACCACAAACCCGAGCTAATACAATGAATGTCCAAACTGATATTTTGCAAACCAGTACTAAGTGCAAAATTAGCCCAGTGATTTGTTTCATGCCAAGGTGACAAAACCTCAGATGCAGCAGGTGATAACAGGCCACAGATGGAAGGCTTTTGGCACCCAGCAGCTACTGTCAGAGACAGTCAGACACCGGCTCGCTTAATGAAGCTAAAAGCAGCTCAGCAGGAATGGCTCGGAGCATTTGTTGGCAAAACGTTCTTTGTAGGCTGAAGTTAAAATTTCACCCTCACGTACAAAGTTGAGTTTTCTGCGTTGTTTGAAGCAGAGCATTTTGTTAGTGTTACGTTATTATCAAGTGAACATTGAAATATTCAACCCGGCTTGTCAGATACGGCAGCTTGGTTGGTGGCCCCACACTTTAAACTCTGATGCTCAACATACCACTCTAACATCTGTTGTGCACCTGCGGGGTTTTGTGCTCAAGTTAGCAAAATAAATGCAATGTCCAGTTAAACTTAAAGCTTGCTGAGAACTGTAATAAATAATGTGAAATGAATGGTCACAGTTCACCAAAACTACTTATTTAGGTTTAAGAAAAGATCATGATTTGGATTAAGATGAGTACGTTAGTTAAATTTACTTTCACACAAAAAATAGTCATTCATTCACTTTTAGTTTCACAGGAGACATGCCTCTGGTCTGCTGGGGGAAAGTCCTGGGTTTGACCCATCCAACCCCCCCGACCTCCTCCATATGTGAACCTTTCACTTCATTTCACTTTGATGGCATATCCAAACATTACGTTAGAGGGGATGTGATGCCTGATGAAATGAAATGTCGAGGGATACCTACAGTGTCATAGTTTGAAGCATAGGGCTGACCAAGCTGCCCTGTTTGACATGTTGGGACTGAGAATGGGCTGTAATATGGACGTGCCAGGAGGATGGACTCAAATGCAACACACTAGAACAGATGGTTGGTAATGGCCTTTAATAAAGGCAAAAGAAATCTTGTGAAACAAAAACCCATGGAAGGGGTTGTGTCCAGGATTGCCAAACCCCCCCACAGGGACAGGCAGACAGAAACCACAAACAGGAGACAAAGGGCAGAGCCAAAAAAAGACATGAACACTAACAAGCACGAGAGGAAGACAACCAGGCAAAGTGAGAGTGAAGTGGAGTGGCTTATATAGAGTCCTGATTGGTAATGGAAAACCAGTGTTGGGAAAGTTCAATTTCTATATGAACTAGTTCAAAGTTCAGTTCAAACCTTTTAAAATGAACTAGTTCAGTTCATCGTTCATAATTCAAAATTGTGAACTAAAGTTCATGCTTCCCCAAAATTTTTATTTTTTTTTTTTTTTTTACGTTGCCACGAGCTAATTCCCGACTGTATGGGAATTAGTTTCTCAGTAAACGCATCCTCCTTCCTTGCACATATGTGAATTGTGACGAGACTGACGACCGCTGATGACGAAGTTGGTAGAGCGACAGGCAGGACTTGCGGTTGCCAGATCGGGTGGTTATCCGCGACATTTTAATGGTCGTTTACCATGTGTTTTTACTGTTTTAGCTTGGTTTTTCGCCGAGGGCTCTTGAAATCTGGCACGAACGTAATCTGAACGAAATCAGAGTGCCGTTCAAGAAACAGCAGAATGAGTGCGTTCACAATTTAACGTTAATCAAGCAAAAATGAACGGGACGTTCACGTTCACCCAAAATATGAGTTAGTTCATGAACGAACGTTCTTTGAACGCGTTCGGGTACAACACTGTGGAAAACAGCTGGGTCCACAGGTGATGAGGTGGGAGTGGCCGGCAGGTGAGGAGAGGCAGAGGCAGAGGCAGGGTGTGTGGGAAAGTACTGGAACCCAGGGTGTAAATCTATGGCAGGTGAATAGTAACTATGACAGACAGAACTTACACATGACAGGACTGAGACTGACTGGACTATGACAAGATGATACTATGACAAGACAAGACAACAAGATAACACTATGACAAGACAAGATTACAAGAAGTCACTATGACAAGACAAGACAACAGCAAGGCAAGACAACGGAACAACAAGACAAGACAACGAGAAGACAATGACAAGACAAGACTACAAAAAGACAAGACAGCGACAAGACAAGACAATGAGAAGACAGTGAAAAGACAAGACAGCGACAAGACAAGACTATGACATGACAAGACAAGACAAGACAAGACAACAACAAGACAAGACAAGACAAGACAAGAGAACGACAAGACAAGAGAAGAGAAGACAAGACAACAACAAGACAAGACAACAACAAGACAAGACAAGACAAGACAAGAGAACGACAAGACAAGACTACGGCATGGCTATGACATGAATGAACAAGAACATATGTGACAGGACTACAGTAGAACAGAAATGGCATAAACTAAGGCATGGAAGCAGAGACATGTCAGTAGGGACATAGCAGGACAAGTACAAGACATGAACATGACCACAGACAGAGACTGGACTAAGACACGGCAAACTGAAACTAAGACAGAAACTGAAACTAAGACAGAGACTGAAACTATGACAGAGACTGAAACTATGACAGAGACTGAACACAGAAACATGGCTGGCAGAACATTAAGAATGGAGACTTAAAGAACAAACAAACTGCTCTGGAACCTGAAAGTGTTCAATATTAGGTAAATCAATAAGAGCTTTTAGGGATGAAATGGAAAAGATGAAAGCAGATATATTCATTTACCAACTTACTTCTTCATTTTTCTACATTAAGAGTGGCTCCTCCCAGTTACCACAGCTGCACCACAAGTGAATCTGGTTAAATAGGATGAAACTAAAGTGCCTCAGGAAAGAGGAACACGCTGCTCTTGTTGGCTGCACCCACACAATATCGGTATCTTAAGCTACAAAATCAGACTCTACATAACTTGATGTCTTGAAATTGTAGTGATGCAGAAACGCCTCAGCGCTCAGGTTTGATAATCCTTTGGAGAAACGAGTAGGATAACATAGGACGGAGTTAATCAACACCTCCCTTAACTGTGAACAAAGAGAAATATACCATCTGGTGCTGTCTGCTCAAACACTGGCACATAACTCAGGCTAATTAGGCTTAAGTGCTTTCTAGTATCTGCTGTGGGTTTACAGAACAGCCAACGTCTTTGCTCATTCACTGTCTTGTCAATAAAATGTGGAGTTTGGTCTCTAATGGTACAGGAAAGGGTCGGCTGCCCTCAGATGATGTGAAGCACTCTAAATTTGCAAAGGGCTTCATTGCTGCTCTGGTATATGGCTGCTATAATCACTGATCAAAGAGATAATGTTTGCACTAATGGCCCTAATGTGCACAGATTAGACAGAGTAATCTGTACGTGTGTGTGTGCACGCATCTGGTGTATGTGTGTACAGAGTTGTGTACACAAAAGCACAAAATGTTACGTCTATTTTTAGTGTGTGTGTGGGTACATGTATGGCCATTTCTGTGAATTTATGAGCATGTACTCTGTGTGTGTGTGTGTGTGTGTGTGTGCGTGTGCGTGTAGCCTGACAATTAGGGAGGAGACTGACAGAATGGATTTCCTGTTCGAGCAATAAGAAGACACAGTCATTCAACCCTGTGCGACACATGCACACACTCAAACACACACACACGTGCACACACATTTGCTTTTCGGCTTTTGTGAGGACCTACAATTTCAGGCAATGATCCAGGTCCATGTGCACAATGTCATTTTATATTTGAGTACACCCGTGTATATAAGACCATTGTGGAGTTGTTGGCAGGAGTGTTTTTTTTTTTTTTTTTTTTTACTTTTGACAGGGCTATGCTCCCATTTTCCTTCTGTCAGTCTTTTTGCTAAGATCGACTACACTTACACACAGACCTACAATATTTCCATATGTGGATTCACAGAGATCAACCTGATATTGAAATTCAGACATCTCATACATATTTGTTTGGGCTGTATCTTTAGCTCTTGATCTAAATGGTGGTCATATTTTCCAACGCCCTGTTGACATGTAGCTTACATAAGACTGGAGAAGATGACAGTGATAGTGAATGACAGGAATAGTTTGACATTTTGATGAAATACGCTTATTTACTCTGTTGCTGGAAGTTGCTGAGAATATTGATAGCACTTTCATGTCTGTCATAGATTAACATAAGTCTTTATAAAGCGTAGCAAACAGCCAGCCTCGCTCTGTGCAAAGACCACCAATACACTCTGAAGTTCAGTAGTAGATCTTGTCAATTTAATTCATATACAAATGAATGACTTTCATGCAGTCTTGTTTTCAATGTGAGCTTACGAGCACACCAGAATTTTGGTTTGTGTATGAATGTAAGAAACAAAAGAACATGTGTTACTTTGTGAGCTTTGGAGTTGTTGGTGAACATATTTGTGAGCTGTGGTGTGAGCCAGCTGGAGATGTTCAAACTGAACTGACTCCTGAAACCTCATCACCACTGACTCCACTGAATCAGCAGCTTTTAGTTGTTAGTTGACGCATTTAATTGGAAAAAAAAAAAAAACTGTAAAGAAATGTGGCAGTGTGAACTAAGGTCAGCAGCTAGTATGTGGATTGCTTCACTGTGCTTCCACTATAATCATTGAACCTGGAGAGTATGAGAGCACTCTACACTCTGCAAATGTAAAAATAGGCCTCTAGTTCTACTTCTGTTTCTACTTTTTATACAAGGTGTATCCGGCCCATTTACACAGCAATGAGTCATAGAGTGTCTAAAAAACTACTCTTGTACATAAAATGACTGTATGAGATGAGTATGAGTGTCAAAGAGAAACGTAACATCCACATTTATGGATATTATGAGATTGTAGAATTTTAGTTTGATTCAGATGCCAAAGGTGAGCCCAAGGATTGCACACAGCCTGTCTGCAAGCTGAGTAAAAGATGTGTGCAAAGGAAGAACATTTTGGAACAATCATCTCCAGCGAATCTATCTGAGCTTTGTAATAATCAAACCTTTAAGCTTTCAGTGAACATCGCGAACATTTTATTAAAAACATTAAATATTAAACAGTCTATTTAATAGTCAACAACGTCTCCTCTATTCAAACAACAGCTTCCTTTTAAAGGTCTGTGAGTCGTAGCATCATGTTCTCTTTAACATTATTATCTTATCTTTAATATTACAAGTCAAATCACATCCAGAACATTAACCGTTCTTATGAAGTGCAGAGCAAAGTTTTGGTGAGCAGGCAAATGGAGAACAGAGATATAGGGTGTCAGATCCATGGAAAAGAGATGGCAATCTGGTTTGGTTTCTACTTCGGGCCTTGTACACCCTGTCTGCATTTATTTTGCCAGAACCAGCTGGTGGTTCCTTGGCATTTTTATCCTTTACACAGCCTCTTGTAGTCAGTAGATGTTAACTTACCCATACTACACACACTCTGGGAAAAGTTTCACAGTGCTCTGCTGAGTCCAAAAGCTACAGAAACAATCCCACACACTCCCAAGAACTAACGTCTCGTTTTGCCTGTGACTCACACAATCCTACATTGTTCATGCACTGCAGGTGAAAAACACACATTTACTCTACAACAGTTCTTATGCATTATGCATTACTTGAGAGCGGTATCAATCTAACACTCAGCAAGAAAACACATAAACATATTTTCCCAAATGTTGAACTATTCCTTTAAACCTGGATACACATGCTACAACTCAGACTCAAAAGACACCAAACACTGGAGGTAAAAAGAGCTAGCCTTACCTGAACATGGACCTGGACATAACCTGAAACAGCACCTCATCTGAAATCAAAACTTTAACCTAATCCCTAATCTAGAAATAACACAATGTCAAGCGAGGACCAACAACTATATTCTCAATTTAGAGTGTTTTCCTCAGAGTCATTTGCTCATCACGAAATAAAAGTGCATGATCACACACACACACAGTTGGTGGTATGAGTCATGGAGCAGCTGGATAGTGTAGACATGACAGACGGAAATAGAAAGGCACAGAGATCTAGATACTGTACATTTGCAGTTTTATAAATGTAAGGATAGAATCAATGATAAAAAAAAAAAAAGACATGAGGAGAAACAGAGAGCACCAGTGTGTTATCAAATGTCTGGTGATGATGGTGTGTTTCCTCTGTCCAGCAGAACCGGGCGCCACTTTATCCCCACCGAGCAGATGAAGCCGCCAGCTGTCACCGCAACAACAACCAGCACAGCCCACCACCTCTCTGCGTTCATTGATTCACATGCACATTCGTACACAAACTGTACACACAACCTCGAGTACGCCTCACTCCATCACCGGCATGTCGCGTCTTTCCCTCCCTCGGGGCCACCTGGCAGCGGCCGATCTCACCCCGCCGCAGCACAGGGATCCAATCATGACTGATGGCCTGTCACACGCCGCAACACGCACACACACACACACACACACACACACACACACACACACACACACACACACACACACACACACACGGCAAACGAGCAGATGCCCTGCTGTGCTGTAAGCACACGCACGCTAACGCAGTCACTCCCTTGCCTTATTGAGGTCAGCGGGGTCTCGGCAGAGCGAGTGTTTGTCGAGCTGGAAATGGTCCTCCGATGTGAACCGGCGCTCGAATTTCATGCTGCAACTACCAACAAACACTCCATTGTTCTCTGGATATCTTGTGTTGCATCCATTTTTAAGACTTCCTGTCATATTGTAGAAAGATGAAAGTCATAATATACATATATAAATCATCAAGTATCAGGCTTTTAGATTTGCTGCTTGTTCTTGACAAGTGCTCATGATATAATGGATTCTAGTTTGCAGGTTATTTAGAGTGAATAGACAGAGGACAGGGTAGCTCTGAGGAACAGACAGTATTTACAACTCTGTGTCTGCAGTCTGTTTACTACCAGCACAAAATGTTCACACTAAATGCATCTGCATTAGGTGTATTGCTGCAGCCAGTCAGCATACCAGTTAGCCAGGTTTCAGTTAGAGGTGTGCGACACTGCAAAATTTGGTATCAATCCGATGCCAAGTAAATACAGGGCCAGTATCGCCGATACCGATACCGATACTTTTAACATTTAAGGTTGATGTACCATCACACTGCTGACCATTGGGTGTTTTTGTGGCTTTTCCTTGCAATTATCTTGTTAAAACCAAAGACAGAATTTGGGCAAAGTTTAAAGGCAACTGCAAAATACTTTATTATAAAAAACAGAAACAATAGAGCAGTGAGTAAAAGTTTTTCCCCCAAACATTGTTAAAAATTATTATATGAGAGCAAATCAAAACAAAATCGTTTTTTCGAGTGTTGAGAAACTACAATACAAATACAAAATTAAATTTCCCCCCTTCAGTGCACTTCTTTTCTGGATTTTTCTTGATTAAAAATGTGTACAAAATTATCACACCACAATAAATGTTATAAAAAAAAATTCTGCTTCAGTGTGTGTGTGTGTGTGTGTGTGTGTGTGAGAGAGAGAGAGAGAGAGAGAGAGAGAGAGAGAGAGAGAGAGAGAGCTGAGTGGCCTGCTGCCGCTGAGTTACGTGACGGTACAACATCAGAGCACAAGAGGGGCGGTGGCCTAGAGGTCAGAGAAGCAGGGCCTCGACTGGAAGGTCGCGAGTTCGAGGCCACGGACTGGCAAAAGATACCTGGACCAGGGGATGGACCAGATGGACCAGACCAGTACCCAAGAGGAGCAACATTCCCACCCCCCCCACCGTCTAAGTGCCCCTGAGCAAGGCACCTTACTCCCCCAAACATCTGCTCCCCGGGCGCTTCCAATATATAGCTGCCCACTGCTCCGTGTGGTCAATGCCTTTGTGTGTTGTTGTGTTGTGCTCTGTACCCACGGATGGGTTAAATGCAGAAGTCAAATTTCCCAAAATGCATGTAGCATGTTTGTGTACACGTACATGTTTGTTTGTGACTGAAGTGGGATAAATAAAGGATCTTATCTTATCTTATCTTAAGAGGGCGAGGAGGAGCAAAGTGCGTCTGCTCCGTGCTGAGAGTGAGACAGAAGAAGCGGCAAGTCCAGCGACTTGACTGTCGTCTCTTTGACGAGACCGCACAAGCACAAAACTGCGCGAAACTGACATTAAAGTATCGATCTCACCATGCTAGTATTAATGCGATAGCGATACCAACTTGGTATCGATACTATCGATATTTGGATCGATCCGCCCACCTCTAGTTTCAGTGGTTCCTATGAGGCGCTTATTGACCTTTCAAGAGGGGATGGTATTAAAAGTAGTGCCCCAGCTATCAGCTGCAGTCATTGAGCCAAGTCATTTTAATAAGACAGAGGTTGGTCCTGCTCTAAGTGCTTCCAGGAAGGCAACAAGTGCTTTGATTGAAATACACGGTGCAGCAAGAAAACCATCCTCGGTCCTACATGACTAGAGCATGGAGCAATCTGATCACTGGTTTGAGCTCATGTCACCTCGCCATCCAATTACAGCCCGGAGCAGGCTCAAAGTGGAGGAGTATCAAAAGGCCGTCACCTCCCTCCAGAACATTGTCCATCTGTTCGGTGGCAGGAAAAATGGTCAAAAGGCAGGTTGGAAGCCTTTTCAAAACACAGGTGATGGTGACAACAACAACATCAATTTAGAGCAACAGGAGGAGACGCTGACGCAAGGACACAGGTTCGTGTTAAATTCAAGGTTCACGCAAGAATTCCATCATGCCCTGAAAATCATCTATGTGGGGCAGTTGCTCACCACCATCACACCTGTCTGGACACAGTGGAGCAAAACATCACTCTGACAGTCGGAACAGCTGATGGTGGTGAACAGATCAGTACTCCACCCGAGTCATCAGGTTTGCCAGCATCTGCAAAAATGCAAAAATCCTGCTGTAGAAATGAGCATCTTAGTGAACTTAAAGTGAACAATGGGTTAATTTAGAAAAAACCACCAGCCTGGCTCTGTTCAAACATAAAACTTAAACCTGTTTTATCTCAAGCTCTCTATGCTAAGATAACTTGCTCCTTGTGGTAATGTCATTTAGAAAGCAAAAAAGTGTATTTCCCAAAGTACTCCTTTAAATGTTCCCTCATGTGATGGCCCAGTTTCTCTCTTTTAAGATGTACACGAAACAAAACAAGCCGGCACAACAGTAGCTTTTTAAAGTCAGTAGTCAACATTATATAAACCCACAATAGTTTGTGTCATTTTGGTTGATGCTATTTTATATTTGCCATTGTTCTCTTCTGTTGTATAGTTTTCCTTGTATTGCTACAACGGCACAATTTTCCCACAGAGGTCAATAATGCGTTCTGTTATTGTATATTCACACATAAAACCATGGCACAGAATATCTCACAGCAGAGCTTTATCGATGCCGCGCTGCAAAACAGAAACTGGAAATACAGCTCTTTATGTGTTTTAGGTTTCTTCCAATTGCTTCAAACTGACTCTTTTCTTGAAAAGTCGTAAAATGAATTAAAGTGCAATTTGCAAAGTGGAGCGGGGCAATAAAACATTTCCACCCAGTCGCTTGACATTAGTGACATAATCTCTTATTTCTCCAGCAGTCTTCAGTTTGCCATTTGCCATCCAAGCCCTGACTGAGCTGACAGAGAAATAATGAACCAGCTTCTGTTTTCCACCTCGCTCCCGCTTTTGATCAGACGCCACCATATGGCCACATGTGCTCAGACTAATGTGAAATAAGAGCCAGCCAAAAATGCTCTCTGTGAATATGCATATGCATATGCATACAACACTGGACACTGAGAGAGCCAATGTGTCTGAATGTGCTGAGCTAACATGAGAGAAGAAAATGACTGAATTGACCCTTTGCTAACCCTTTCCATTCCAGCATGGCACACATGCAGGTTACAATGACAACTGCGCTATATTTACCAATCAAAATTCACAGTTAGTTGTGAATGGGCTCTTGATCAGAGAGACAAGTACTCAAAAGCTTTTTTTGACAACTGAAACAACAACTGTCCTGAGGAGATAATGGCTCTAACTAAGTAGGTAGTCTATTAATGTTAACCTTGTCAGTTGGTTGAATCAACTAAACTAAAGACCCCCCTCTGATGAATATCAAGTTTTTATCCTTGTTAACATGTCCGTATGCCCAATATGTTTTTTATATGCTTAAAGATACTGCATCCACCTGATCCCCTTCCTTGTGTATTTAAGTCTGTGTCTCCCCTTGTCTTGTGCCAGATTGTCTTGTCTCGTCATGAGTAAGTCTCTCCAGCCATTTTCCACGCCATGTCTTGACCCTGTCTTTGTTAAGTTTTCAGTTGATACTTTGTTTTGCCTTTTTGCCAATTTGTTCCTCTTTAGAGTGATTTTGAGTTCTTGCATTTTCTCACGTTTTGACTTTTTTTGTTTCCTCGTTGTGAGTGACTTTAAGTTGATACTTTTAATAAACGCTCTTATTTTGAAGAGGCCCCTCTCTGAGTCTTGCATTTGGGTTCAGTGTATTCTCCAGCTTTGTCATCATCAGTGAATAAGCAGTCAAAGCATTTCTGCCTTGGAACTGCAGTGTATCAGAGACAGTCAGGGTTTCATAGATCACATACCCCAGGAACCAATCTCATCAACTTGCAGGGTGGAGCTACGGTAAGATGAGCAGTTAGTGATGGAGAAGCCAGCTTTGTATTTGGTATTATGTGAGCAAAGTTTCACTATTTTCAGAGACATGTTCTGTTTAGGTTGTAAAGTTTTAAAAATAGAAATGGTGAACCTTCATGTATTAAGAAAATAAAAAAAGAAATTCTATCCACTTATCCTTGACACAGCGAGTACGAGCCAACATGTTGGTCAATCAGTTTTATATTTGCTTGTGTTTTATCTGTTGACTATGTCCACACAAATCTGCAATGTTGGCCAATAGTACTCCATCCAAGTTATTTCATATTCTTGTATGTTTAATGACACAATGATTTTGGTGCAGAAAGGTGAGTGGAGATAGAGGCGGGGCTTATTTACATAGCCATAGGTCCAAAAATACTACATGAAGGTAAAGATATAGAACTGCAGCCAATCAAATGTAAGGAATGATGGGATAAGCCAGTGTGAGTTTTTAGTACTTTAATCAATGTAGAGGAACTTTAAGTGAAAAGCTAATGTTAGCTTTGTGAGGTTGTTGAAAACACTGGAGCAGATAAAGTGTTTATTCCTTTACAATTTAGCTTGTGTGTTTTTGGTTTTGAAAAGGCTAAAAAAAAAAAAAAAAAAAAAAAGCACAACTCTCCAGGTCTTGGATGCTGATTTTGTCTCTTACTATGGCCCAGGGCACGACACTCCAACATGCAGAGAAATAAAAAGCTTGACACACTGCCTGAGGCCACTGTTTGTGGAAATGTAATCAGTCCTCACAGCACACTAACAGATTTATATACAGTAATAACATCTGTAGATTTATATGTTAATGTCCTCTTGTGAGCAGGATTTCTATTTCAGTGTGAGTGAAAAGGTTTACACGCTCGCGCGCTGTGTACAGTACTGCTGGAATAATTGCTCATAAATTACACCTACCTACTCATGTGTGTTAAGTGAATTACGGCTCCATTAACCGTGTGTAATGTTTGTGCATAATGATGTCGGTATAAGACTGAAGGGAGGACTAAGGAGAGAGCAAAACAGATTTCCTGCGCCTATGATGAGCATCGTGCAGAAAAGATTAAACGAGGATTAGTCGCCAAAGGTGTGAACCTGCTTTAGCACTCGAACGCAGATCTTTGGGTAAGTAAATGAGTTTTGGGAGACACGGATGACCTCTGCACCAAATACACCATCCTCACTTTGAATCAAATGCAGAGTTAGTTTGCAGAGCCTCGTCCCCATTAACAGATGCCGATTGGCCCCCGGGATGACATACCAGACGTGCTGCTGGAAAACCTACCTGGCAACAGCCCGGCACGGCTCGGCCTCTCCTGCTCCCAGCTGCACCCACTCGCAGCAGATTACACAAACTCCAGTGGAAAGCTCGCTCATCCCACTGCCTGTGGGAACGATTCTCTCGATGGTCCTTCAAACAGAGAGAAGTGCCGCTCTCCACTGCATACCAGAGCTTGTTTTGCAGGAGCCGCTCTGTCAGGATATTGAAAAAGACGTGTCGGTGTCAACTGAATCCGTGCACAGTAAGCAGAATGTCAGCCTACTTATGGCTGCTTCAAATGTGTGTTTGTTACACACTCCTGTTGGCTGAACTCTGCAGTGTTCTGTTCAGGCTGGTTGGTACGGTTGAAGGCCCAGTATATCAAAACATAGTAGGGTTGTTCAATTTCAATTCAATTTTATTTGTATAGCGCCAAATCACAACAAAAGTTATCTCAAGGCACTTTACATACAGAGCAGGTCAAGAGACCCGACAACATATAGAGACCCAACAGTTCCAATCATGAGCAGCATATGATGCCACAGTGGCGAGGAAAAACTTCCTTTCAACAGGCAGAAACCTCGAACAGAACCAGGCTCAGTGATGGACAGACATCTGCCATGGTCTGGTTGGGTTGAGACAGAGAGAGAGAGAGGGACAGAGAGAGAGAGAAAAGGGGTGGGGGGGTATGACAAGCAGCAATACAATCCACAGGCGTGTCCATAGTATAGTTAGGGTTGGTCCAGGTTGACATGTTATTGAATGTTATTGCACATTCATGTTGTAAATATCTTGATTATGTCTTTTTAATTTTAATTTTTATTCTTTATATTTTTTATATTTTAATAATATAATATATTTAATATAATATATTTTATATATATATATATATTCTTTTTTAACTCAGACGGTGTTCATAGAGGAAGGCATAGGAGGAATTTCATTGTACATATGCACATGACAATAAATGCTTTGACTTGATGTTCACTTTGATGAGCACGTTCTTATTGTCCATCATGGTTTCAACATAACAAGTGACTCACTGTCTGCAGCGCGTCAATTTCCTTGCATTGGTTCCCTTCCTCCTTCCTCCACGGTATCTGTCATACAGATAAGATCCGCCTCCTTAGTTTTCTGCAGCCAACCAATCAATAAGACAATAACAACCATGTGACCGTGACAACACTGTGGCCCTGGGATGCTAGAACATGTGTCACTCATATTCTAAATCATGTCTGTCTGAGTAGCTTCAGTATATTAGAAAACAGGAATGGAACAAAAGGAAATAGTGCAAAAAGTTATTTTCCTTGAGATTTGTTTTCACAGTCTTGCAGTCAGTGAAATTGGCCTGCATCATTTATTTTGTACCATAATATGTATATTTAATATCAAGGCCCAGAGCACTTTGCTGCACCTTCTCACATTATTGTTTTTATAGCTGTAATTATTTTATACACGATGACCCTCGTCAGGAAATGTCTATAACCAAAATATAGCTTCTTTAATATATTGTGTGCTGATAGTGGGTGTGTGGGGGAGTTCACCACTGCCAGTTAATTTCATACTTGCATGCACCTGTCTCGCAGGTGTGCAATAGAGTGGACAAAGTGCCAGACTTTGAATTGACTGGAATACGATGCAAAAAATAGAAGACAAGCTTGAAGTTGAATTGAATGCAATGCAGGCGAAGAAAGAAAACTGCTCTGTGTGTAATGCTCAGATTTTAAAAGATTGTCAGGGTCAGATGGGGCCAAACAATAAAAAGCGTGGTGGTAATAAACAGTGTATTTTGCTTTTAAATGAAATTGTTGAGTGGTTATGGAAAGAAGAAAATCTGATGTCAAACTATCTAACCGTGGCATCTCATTGACTGACATGAGAGAGTGCTTTACTAATCAGCACTGAGTGAACCCTCGAAGGCCGAGATTGCAGCCTGCAGTTAGAAAAAGCTACTGCTCTAAAATGTTTAATGCATGCAGCTGTGCCAATGTAAACTACTGTCTGCAGACATGTTAAAAAGCTGTCTTGCCCTGTCCCTAAATTAATGATGACCACATGCCTTCATCGCCGTCCTCCCGGCAGCCCAGCCCTTCCCCAGTGCAACAGCGCTTCTATATTTAGATCCAGGACCCAGAATACAGTAGCCAAGTAATCACCCCCATCCTGCGTGAGTGATGAACCGCTCCCAGCCTCCCTCTGTGGCTCTACGGGGGGGGGGGGGGCTGAGGAGTCTCTGCCAAACACCGCTGTGGTCTGTATCAGCTGACATGTTACACTAAGACGAACCATCACTTCGGTGTCTGTGATTACACACACACACACACACACACACACACACACACACACACACACACTCACTGGTCCACTGAGCTGTGAATGGAATGATCAGAGGCGCGCAGGTGAGCATGTAAACACACACACACACTCACATATGCATATCCACACACACACACACACACACACACACATTTCTCTCTATAATATTCTCTCTGATTGAAATCATATGCTTCTGCCAGATATGGTATGTATAATTAAAATCAAGCTTTATTCTATTAGTAATCAGCCTATAACACACTATACACTGATTAAATATTGATTCAAAAAACTACATAATATTAATGAGGTGAATGAAATCAGTGATCTCAAGTTGACAACAGCTGCATCAGTGTAAAACAGTGAGGGAATGTAGCAGATACTGTACAGCCCTCTCCGCCTTTAAGATGACTCAAGATCTCAATCTACCCAAACTTGGTTTCCATGGCAACAGTCTCCTCCTCTTTCCCTCCATCTCCAATCTATTTTAATTAAAGCGTGAGAGATGCCAAAGGCCAGTCAGCCAGTCTAGTCGTCGCTCCCCCTCCCCCCCGACTCCGTCCTTTCGTGTTTGCTTTGACTCACACACTTCCCTCCATCCCTACCTCCTGTATGTAGACCTGTAGACCAACAGCATTTCCCTGTTTCATTTTTTTCTTTTTTTTTTCTCAGCTCTAAATCATTCATTTTTAAACAGTACCTGCCTTCATCAGCAGTCCCACTGGGCAGATACAGAACATCTGAGGATGACAGTTCTCAGGCAGATAACAGGTGAGTCAATCAATACCAAGAAACATCACCATTCAGCTGAGTGATGGACAACTTTTATTTTAATTCAATGCTCAAACTTCATGCCGGATTATTTGCTCTTCCAGACCTGACAAAATCATAAATAAGACAGATCCTTACCTTCATTTTACATTTTGGAAAATAGCCAAGCTAAATCACAATGATCGTTATATTCTCTTCCATAATCAATTATTGAGATTTTAAAATGAAATGTCAAAAAACCAAAAGGGACTTGATTTAGAATTATGTTGAACAGAGAAAAGCAGCGGATAGTCACACACGCAAAGGTGGATTGCGATTTTTAGGCAATAAGAGGCAAAATAATAATCCACAACATCTAACACACACACACACACACACACACACACACACACACACACACACACACACACACGCACACATCGATATATAGCAACTTTACACTCATTTGAGAGTCTGGTGACGAATGTTAACTTTATCTCTACTTTTGGTTTTGTTTAGGTCTCTCTTTGCAACTCCTTGCAGAGAAAACTCTCTCTCTCTCTTCCTCTCTCTTCCTCCCTCTCTCTCTCTCTCTCTAATATATTGGTTCGTGATCATGCAGTTTATCAGAGTAACTGGGATTAGTTTTCTTTCAATTCAACTAATCCATTGTTCATGTAATTGAATTAACACAAACTTCGTTCAGGTTTGACTGCATTACTAAACAACTTACACAGTGTATGAAGTACTCCAAGTACTTCTCTTCTGCCCCACTTCTGTCAGCAGCGTTCACTTTACTCTCTCTCATTCATCTTATAATAAAACAAAGCATAATTCAAAGAAAGAAAAGGTTTAATTGACACCCTGAGCATGAACATAAGATGATTACGATGATCGCACATTCCAAACAATCTGTGTTTTGCTTTCTAACAATGTGCCGGCCCCTCCCCCACATCCCTGGAGGTAAGATCAGAGGAATTAGATATCAGACCACTCATGTGTCACATCACATTCTTCACGCAAGTGAATTCCAGCTAATTAATGTGCGCAGAGATCGAATCAGAAACATTTGACCTCCTCCAGCTTAAAAATAAGTCCCACAATCCTTTGGGTTGTCAGAACTGCGCAATGGGATGTCCCGATTTCTAGCGCATAAATGTGCGCGCACGTGTGATAATTACTGCAGTGCAGAGGCTAATTGGGCCAATGCATATTAATTCATTAAAATGTCTCCCTGCTGGTATCCACTTCAGATCTGGGCCTCATCTGTTGGAGGGGTAGGTGTCCTGGTAGGTTCCTGAGAGAAATATAAAGGATTTATTCTCAGGTAATATCCAGAGATATCAAGATGTCTGTCAGAGCCAAGCATAGATATTCAAAGCTGCCTTTTACTGTACAACTTCCTCTTTTCAAGCGAGCTTGAAATAGAAATTCTCTGAGCTTGTCCCATTTTCAAAAAGAACATCTCATCTTTATGATACCAGCTATTCTTTTAGTTTCTTCCCACAATTGAGATGTATTTGATAATTGACATCCAGATGATAAAAGGTCCTCCAGTTTAAGATAAAGCTTTGTCATGATGTGTGTGTGCGTGCATGTTAGAGAAGACAACTGAAGGCTATTAGGGCCCATCGGGGCTGTTGCAGGGGCCTGGATTGAGAATGGTTGCCATAGCAAACTGCTTAGTATTGACTTCTGCCAAAGACTGAGCTCCTCTGGTTTTTGTCCGATCCATGTCCTGTGTGTGTGTGTGTGTGTGTGTGTGTGTGCATGTGCGTGTGTGTGTGTGTATTTTTAAGCTGTTCATCTCAGAAAGGCTTTTATTACATGTTAAATGAACCAAACGAGCAGATAGTAATCAGCTAAAGGGCAAAATGAGCTTCTGCACAGCAACACTGAATACAATGGAGCCAGGCTGTGACCTTAAGCCATGGTGTGCATGTGTGTATGTATGTGTGTGTGTGTGTGTGTGTGTGTGTGTGTGTGTGTTCAGCCTACCTGAGGCCATATTATGCACATGCACCAAAGGATAGATACAGAACATAGAGCGACATCAACAAACCGTCCACAGACAGCACCATCCATCAAACCAGAACATTATGAGTCACAATAGTCTTGACCATTTTTTTTCTTTATGAAAATCTTTGTTATTCTCTTGAAGAATACATAATTGAGGCTTTCGGTGAGAGGGCTATTTACGAGAATGGAGAGAGAGGGTGGAAAAAAAAATCTAATTATGGCTAATCTATGGCCTCATTTGAAAAGGAGTTGAAAAGGCACAGAGGAAATGTAGATAAATGGGAAAAGAGCAAAAGGAAAAGGGTGAGGGAGAGAGAGAGAGAGAGACATGTGATGGAGTCGTGACAGAGTGGTTCATGACGGTGGGAGAGCGGGGTGATGATGAGGGGAAGAGGCAAACCAAGTTGGAGAGAGGGAAGAGGAGGGGGAGGAAGGAGCATGGGTGCCTCAGCAGGAGCTGGGGAGGGAGAAGAGCTGAAGAGCTAAAAAACAAAACCCTGCCTCGCCCAGTTAGTACAGAATGTGTACAAAGGAAACAGAGAGGAACAAGCCGCTTTCATACATATAATTCAAGAACATTATGATTTGCTGACTCACTTTTGTCCTTTTTATTGTCACTTTATCACTCATCAATATGTTTATATGAACAATGGATCAAATGATTAAACTTAAAGTGAGAGTGGTTGCTTGTAGTGACAACCCCACAGGCAATTATTAGAAAAGTCACATTTCACCATATCTACAGAGCATTTAGGCTCTTTCAGCTAATTGTTAATTTCTTCATAGTCATGTGTTTGACAAAGTGTTGAACCTCGCTCCATCCTTGCTTGTGAACGACTGAGTCTTTCCAGGATGAACCTTTCATACCCAATCATGATCCTCTCACCTGTTACCAATGAACCTGTTTACCTGTGGAAGGATCCAAACAGGTGTTTTTGGATCAGTCCACAACTTTCACAGTCTGTTGTTGCTCCTGTCCCAAACTTGATTGAAACATGTTGCTGCCATCACATTCAGAATAAGCAGATATTTGCAAATATCAATGAAGTTGATGAGGTCAAACATTGAATATATTGTCTTTGTACTGTTTTCAATATGTCAGAAAGGAGCAGCAAGTTCTGTTGAATTTGTGCTTTACACAGCGTCCCAGCTTTTTTGGAATCAGGATTGTAGCAGCTAAAAAGCTACATATTTCCCTCAGGAGTTGGTGAAGAACAAAACAGAACTTACAGGACAGTGAATATTAGACTCAGTGTATTAGATTCCAGATAAATGCAGGTTGTTCACTGATCACATTGTCGGCGGTTTGATCCTCATCTCCTCCTGTCTATATGGTGAAGAGTCTCCTGATGCACCCAATTTGGTAGCACCCATCTGTGTGTGTGTGTGTGTGTGTGTGTGTGAGTGACCATCAGAAACCTTCTTCGTATAAAAGTGTTATATAAATGTAGACATTTGCAAATGTTAATGTTGCTGGATGTCATGATGATGATCTGCCAAAAGAAGTGACTGCAGGCTTAAACATTAAAAACGTCAACATGTCTTGTCTTGTGCTTGTGGTTCAAAAGGAAATATACAAACAAATAATATAGCAATAATAGCACATACACATCTCAGTGACAGGTTGTATGGCCTGGCACACCATGTGAGCTGACTGGTTGATCCAGGCTTTGAAAAAGAATATAATGCTTATACAAGTATGTGTCTAACAGAAACAATGCAAACTTCTCCAAACTAAATTCATGCACCTTTGCTAATGTGCAACCCCCCAAAAAAGCTTATTTGCTACTTAAAAAAAAATCTGAATTCTGCATCAGGTGCAAGAAAAAAAGGCAAATGTATAAACAACAGTTACTTTGCAGTTGTGAGGGGAGCAACATCCAGGTTGACAGACAGGAAACTGTAAAGGTCACTGAAAGATATAGATTTGAAATCGGCACGATAAGAACTGAGGACATGAAAAGAAATTATAAATGATCAGATTAGCTGCACGTCAAGCAGTTCGCTCTCTCCTCAGATCTCTCCTCCGCTCCGTGTGACGCCGGGCAGCAATCAATAATTAGATAACTCTCTCCAGCATCCAGCTCAGCCCTCACATTCCCACTAACATATTCTGGGCAGCATTCCCAACAGCACTCCTCATTACCCTCCGAAAAAACTCGCCGGGAAGAGACTGAAACTTTGAAGAGAGGTATCCAGAATTTAAGGGGAACGCCACAGTAATTAATTGATGCCGCGGCGAGCACGGCCAAGAATATTCTCATCTTTAATGGTGCCACTCGGGAACGCACTCAGGCAAAGTGTGCATTACTGCCTATCTATAATTGATGTGTCACGTTCACCACACAGAGGCCTGGCTGGGAGGACCGTGTAAAGGGATATGCTCACACTCCAGATTGAACGGAAGGCGTATACACACACACACACACACACACACACACACACACACACACACGAGAGGCACATGTTTCTGTTACTATGTTCCTCCATTCACTTCCTTTATTTTGCCAAATTTATGTCTTCTCACATCTTCATGTTCATCATAATTATAACCCTTAACTAAACATCACTCATTTTATTTATTTTATTAAGGCGGCAATAAGAATTTCACAACCCCTTTCAAATCCCCATAAGCTATATGGTCGCCTATATTTACTCCAGCGACTAAATTTTCACTGAGCATTCTTGTTTTCAAAGCTGACTTTCAGGTGCACACACTGTTGGGCTGACTGACGCCGCAAAATATTTTAGAAAGGGGCTGAGATAAGAGATGAATGGTGGAAATGTGAAAGGTCCCAGACTGGATTTGAACCCAAGATATTGAGTTCACAAAGTGTGTTTGTTCAGTATGTGTATTGTGTGCTCCCCTCTCGTCACATTTCCCTGAGCCAGTCTGTGGCATTTCTCAGCTGCAATTCTATTTGTCTTCATAAAAAAACTGGGATTTGATTGTTTTACAGCATTTTGTTGTTGGAGAGGAGCTTTTCCATTACAAAGTTTTAATGTCCACTTCTTAAACGTATCTATGAAGCTTCATTCAGTTCATATAAAAGCAAAGGCTCAATGCAACTGAATTTTCAGTTTGAATCTTAAAAAGCAAATCCTGTTACCTTTGGCGCTTCCATATATCCAGTTCATGAATTTCAAGTAAAATGGGAATCACAAACTCTGGAATTTGAATTTTATACTTTCATGCACATTTCCATAATTTGCTGCTTACTCTGCATAGAATGAAGACAGTGAGTGTCTTTTACCATGACTTATTAAATAGCTTATCATTGTTACTTATGGCTGCCTGATCGATTCCAATTCAAGTCCCTGGTACCTGCCTGTCGGTGTGTGTATAGTTCAGGCCTATCCTCCATTTAGGACATGGTCAAACTATCCATCCAAGCTTGTCCACTACACTCTGCTACGGGCATACAGCTCACTGCTCCCTCACTACGACGAGTACCCACCTACCATTCAACAAAATCTAGACTGTCCTGGCTCCACAATGATGGAGCAAGCTCCTCATTGACAGGACACATCTTCCATCACAACTGAAAAACTCTTGGCATCTTGGCCAAAAAACCCAAACTTAAAGTAGTTCAGCTAATTTAATGCAGCTCCTTTACTTGCATGACTCTTGCCATTTTGGGTTGAATGCACTTATTGTAAGTTGCTCTGGGTAAAAGCATCAGCCAAATAAATACAATGCAATATTAGTTCTGATAATGCAGGGACATTGGTAATTGCTATCTACTTAGCTTAGAAAACAGTTGGAAAGAAATAATACTCAAGTATAATACAAAGTAAATCCTCCATAAATGTCCTCATGTAAACAAGATCTATAGTTAGTTTATTGACTTAAATATCACATGATGTCTAAAATAACTTTACATGACCAAATAAACATATAGTGTCAATACATATATAAAATTACTAAACATGGATCCTGGTTCCTCAGGACTCACTGTCCTGTGATGTCACAAAGATTTAGTGACTTAAGATATAAATTCTCCATGTTTTCTTTTGTAATACAATTAAGAAACGGTGAAGAATTAGAGCCATCAGTCACAAATGCCTGGTGACAGATGCTCAAGCATCCGCTCCGCCCGATGACGTACCTGCTCTGACAGCAAATTAAGTCCTAGTCATTTTTGTGTGAACATCTGATTATTCTAAAATTAAAGGTACAAGACCACACACACATTCACCCAACATTTCTAGGAACCTTTAATCCGGCAGAATCCCAGAAAGTGTGAGTCAAGTCATCATTACTCTTCGGGCTGGTTGCCATTGTTAGCTCATGCATATTTTGGCGGGGGCTTATGGGTGAGGCAAAGCGTCACTTAGGCAACAGATGAGCGCATCCACCCAACAACACACACACACACACACACACACACACACACACACACACTTTGTAAATGAGGAAAACTCATCAAGAGATGTGCATTTGTTTTGTACACACACACACACACACAAACACACAGTGACACAACAGTAATCCCTTCTTCCTAACACACTCATACACACACACACACACACATACACACACACACACACACATGCTGGCATCACTTAGCAGTCTGATGTGTGATCAACTGTCCACAACAGTGCTAATGAGTTGCTGTTGTAACAAACAGCTGGGCGACCCGTCCCTGACTCTGTGTGACACAGCTACAGGCAGATTATGCTAATGGCTTCACTTAAAGGAAGACAACAGTGAATTATTTTAGTATGAAATACAGGAAGCATTTATCAAACCCAGAGATTCATTGCTCTTTCGCTGGTGGCTGCATTTGCCTTAGTCCTTTTATCATCCTCGTTCTGGGCCAACGTTGCTCGGTGTTCATGTTGCTGATAGGGGCATTGTTTTATTGAGTTGGTAAAAGTATGAAATTAATACAGAGAAAGGCTGGAAAAGAGTAAAAGAGAGATGCTGTGTCATGACAGAGGCTTATCTGTTTGTGTGCAGGAGTGTGTGTGTGTGTGTTTGTACTTTAAGATCCTGATGTCTCAAGGGTAGAAAGAGGAGAATTTTGGGTTTAAGGTTGGATTAGAAATACTGTCAGGTTTAGTTTAGAGTTAAGATCAAGGTTCTGTGTACAGGCTAGATAGTGGGGATAGGATTGGAAAATATTGTGGACAATATGAAGTTCTCACAAGTGGTGCAGTGTGTGTTTGAGTGTGTGTGTGTGTGGACGGCAAAGCATTGAACTCATCCACTCGCAAAATTACTCTTCCTCATGCAAGAATGCCAGAAAGGTGAGAACTAATCTGTTCTGCTGCTATTTTGTTTCTTAAACCATCCACCCTAAAGTCCAAGTACTTACTATTCACTCAAAATTCAATCACAGTTCTATTGCAGTTAGGTTGGCCCGTGGGGTCCAAAAGTCTGACCACAACGAAGATCTGGAAATGATCAGAAAAGTTTGAAAACTGAAAATCTGAAGAAGTTATGTCATGTAAACAAACATTCAGTGTGTCAGCAAATGAAAAATGGTCACAAAATGTCCTCAGATTTCATTTTCAATTCTTATGATTCTTACAATTTTTCTCAGCAGAGGAGAAGTTGTGGAAGTATGTTGATAAAAACAAAGTGTGACAAAGTCCAATAAAAACAGACCAAGTGAAAAAAACATGATGCACATAAGTACATGTGACTCCCATTCTCACCATATGGTTCTCCATGGTTTGAGGTTTGACTGATGCTCCTTTAATCACATCATCTCATTATGTGATCTTCTGTAATGGTTTCATGGCACTCAAATGGAGAATCAACACCACCCACTGTTTATCTGAATGAAGCCACTGTTGACATTCGCAAAATCGTATTGGATGAAAACGTGCATTGATTTGTATTGTCTTTAGGTTGATGGAAATTAAACTAAAATGTGTGCTGTTTCATGTCATCAGGTTTTTGAAAAGCTTTTTTATTTTAGGGTTAGTTTCATTCAAATAAAATGACAAAATATGTTGTATGTTATCACCTTCCCAAACAACCCATATCACATCGAAACCCTTATAGAACATACAGAACATTATTACATACAGTACATATTTTGTTGACTTAGACACAAAAGAGATTAGGTTGAAGTTATGAAGAGATCATCTGGTCATGAGTTCTCTGGTCGGTTTCTATACTGACCTCAATGCTACTTCCTCTGTGGCTCCTGAGATATGAGAGTCATGATTCACTGGCTGATGTTGTCCTCTGTCTTGGGAGGACGGTTATCAGGAGACACTTTTTAATGTTTTGGGTGATTTTGGAGAATCATGTGATGCACAGCACAGGACCATTATCTTCTCTGCGTGAAGGCGTTTCTATCAAATAACAAAAGAACACAAGGTGTGATTTCTAGGCATAATGTATTAGGATGATCTATGTATACTGCGTTGGTAATAATTTATTAGCACAAGTGCTCAAAGTACTTACAGCTAGGGATGAGCGAGTACACCACTATCTGTATCTGTATCCGTATCTGTTTAACCATCTACATTATCTGCATCTGTATCCGTATTCGGAGTGGGCGGGGCCTAAACCGGAAGTGAGTGCAGAAATGGGTGAGGCTTAAAACAGTACATTATTTTAAGTCTGAAATTGATATGGATTGATCAGAAGTCGCTAATCTACTGCATTCAAAGCCTATATACAGTATATCTCCATAATATTTATAATATTATTTTCATGAACTGCAGAGAGAAAGTGTCAGATACTGCATGCAGCCACATACAATAATAATATTAATATAGGCTACTTTGTGTGTTCAGCTATATGTGTGTATGTGTGTAAGTGGTCTGAAAGACTGCTTATTTTTTAATGATCTGTGTGAACTTCATGATTCATGCAAACATCCAGTGATGGGAAATAATATGTCAGCCTTGTTCACTTCTTCTCAAAAGCACCGCGTTCAGTACGAGCAAGGTTTTTCAATTGGCTTCATATCACCAGCCAAACTAAGAGCAAGCAGACGGTAAAAAAAAAAAAAAAAAAAAAAAAAAAATCTGACCGGAGTGGAGGCATTTACCGACGCGACGCGAGCCGTTTTCAGAGACGTGTCTGTGTAGGGAGGCGCGGGCGCTGCGTATGACTGGCCAATCACAGAGCGCGAAGACAGTCAGTTCCACAATGAGGATTTCCCTTCAGCACGAGCACAGATATTGACGGATTTTACTCGTATCATAATCGTATTCGTCAAAAATGCTTTATCCGTAACGGATACTCATCTGAAACGATCCCTACTTACAGCGGCCTCGTGTGTGTGTTTTATCTATGATGTTAATGCAGAAAGAGAAATGAATCAGCTTAAGGCCTAAACCATGAATCAGAAATGTTGGGATAATTATAATCACACATCAAATTTGTCAATATCCTTTGTCACTTCCTGTTGGTTTCCATGGTGCGCTGATGTCCCGGGGCAGACCTGGCAAAACGCTCTCTGTGCCGTAGCATGCTAATGGGGTAAGAATCCAATATTTCAGGATCCATGGCCGAGGCCTCCGGAGGTTGCGGCTCGTTAACTTGCGTGCGTGGAATGATTGAATATGACGACTACAGGAGGGCAAACACACACACACACACACACACAAACAGGCACATGAATCAATCACAGTTCCAAGGAGCGATAAAACGTCTGATTTCCATGTGTTTTCAATACGACAGAGATGGTGGAAAACCCATGATGATCGATTGTATTGTGAGAGAATCCTTCATTTTTCACTTCCCCTCATGAGAGGACTTCTCTATATGAGGTATTACATTATACAACGGCTGTGCTTTACCTCTGCTTGCATGTTATTGTTGTAAATCTGTTCTATTGATAATGATAATAATGTAGTTATTAAGTAATGACATCTTAGCGCACTCAAGATACTTCCAGTGATGATCAGACAGGTTTGAATTACAAATAAGGAGGTTTACATCTTTTCCTAGTGAGGTCACTATGGACTAAGACTCTGCAGTCGCTCTGTGTAGAACAGTGTCGTAACAGATGGAGCAGATGGCTATGAAAATAAAACTCAAGATGTAATAATAAGCCGTAATTTATTTTAGTTTGATTCCACTGGATGAAAAACAGACCATAAACTTGGACTCTAATGTTTTTTGTCAAGCTGGGGAAAAAAAGCAGCTCTTCAACAGGTCCATACACAGTTTTCAGCACAGCGAGGAGTAACAGGAGCCTGACTGGATAAATTTTATGATACTTGTCTGCAGCATATCAGCAAACTGCCCACTGCTAATAAACAATGTTCTTAACCAGGTCATTCACCATCATGCAAAAAATAAATAAATAAAAAAAAAAATTCATGATTATTGTAATACAACTTGGAGCACTTTGATTAATTCCTTAAGCTCCTTTTGGAAACAAGTGGAAACATACCATGACAGTTTAAGTTGATATAGTGAACTTGTGAGCAGTTGCTTATTTACTAGTGCTGTCAAAGTTAACATGTGAATTTGAAATATTTAAACATGTTAATGCAGCAGCCTTTTGTTTACCTCCTGTGACGGCAGCCGCTGTCTATCTGTACTGAACTTCTTCGATCTCCACGACAGGAGTGTGGCGCTCCTGCGAATAAGGAGACCCGGAAGTGAGAAGCCAGCTAAAGCTTTGGCTAATTGGATAGCTATAAACTGCCACCCAATTAACATAGCAGAAGACGGACTGAGAGAAATCGTTTACGTTACTTGAGGAGACACCTCTCACAGGCCTAATTTACCCTCAAGAGGAACCACCATGTCAAGAATGCACAGTTTTTATGAAGGCGAGAGGGCACGGGGGATGAACCCGCTCGAGGAAGCAGAGACTGTTGGACTCGTGTAAGCGCTGACAACTAATTGGGCGTCACAGTGCACTTCACTGATGAAGAATGGAAGCCGCAATCATTTGCACTGAAGAGCAGCACTGATGAAGTATGTGCTGATCGTTTTCTGGGTGAAAAATCAAGGAATAGTTGTGTTGTGATTTTGCATTTAAATACCCACAATTACAAGCTTCAGTCTTTCTGAGGATATTCTTAAATTGATTGACAGCTCTATTATTTACACATCTAGCCATTGAAGAGCAACATTATCATTCATTTGGAGTCATTTCCATCTACCTGGTAAATTTAAATTCGATATTCACCCTACTTTTAACTCTGTACTGGACTGCTGTGATGCTCATGAGCTGCAGATTCAGTGATATTTCTCTGTAGAGTGACCCATTCCACATTCTCCCATTGATTTCACACTATTCGATAAATTGTTATTATAGAAGAAATATTGATTATAGCTGTATTAATCGTCACTCCCCAGCCTTCATTAGCACGGTGTTTTAGTATGACAGCCTCTTGTGTTCTACAGAGTTCAGGAAGAAATTTAGTGTCTTCCAATTTTTGCAAAGTCCTCAAAAAAGAACATACAGTGCAGGAGTAAATGGGTTTTTGCCTCCATTGAGATATTCAGTGACAACATTGTGTCACTATAGTCACTTGCCAATAAATCATAATGATGAAAATATTTATTGATATTTTGGGGCAGTCTGCCCAGAAAGTGTTTGCTCAGTCTGCTCCAACACGAAGCTGGGGCCGTAGCTTAGTAACAGCTGAAGCCATTAGTCTGAGTATTAATATAGAACAGTGATGAGGCAGCTACATCAGAGCAGATAATGCCCAGCATGTGGCCAATCACGGTCATGGTGGGGACCCAAATCACGACGTTTTAAATTTATGACAATGAGCATGCGTCAACATCATCAGCAATCACTTTCAACTATGTGTTCAATTTGGAAGAGTGTGTGATTGCATATAGGCTTGGACAGCGTAATAAAGATTTACAGCTCGACTCATCGGGCAGCCTGATTGGCTCTGTGACACAGTGTGTGCCATGTCATTACGATTTCCGTCATGTACTATAAGCGCTCATTTCTGACGTCCACAAAATAGCGTCCGAGAACATGCTCCAAATGTGCTCGAGTCATCATCGGTGGAGATTTAGATATTGATCCTTTTTTTTTGCCCTAACAGCCATTAAATCAGGTCTGCAGCTGCTGGACATAGAATTTCAATTTAATGGTTTTAAATCACCAGTTTTCTCATGAAGTCTGCTAATCTCTGCAGGACAGACTGTTGCTGAAGGTTTCATCTGGTTTCAGCCTATAGTATTTTATATTATTATGCATATGTGGTATTGTGCATAAGTGATAGTGGTTGTATAAACCTGTAAAGCATTAAATGTGTATGTCAGTGTATAACCTTGGCAGCTTCTGTTGAACCATTAAGATGCATGTAGGTCAGCTAATTTACTGGCATGTAGGGCAACCTATATCGCACTGCATCACGTTTCCTCCGCTGGAAAGGCCACCGCAGAGGGCACGTCGTCACGTTTCAGCTACTGCAGAGGCGTCCAAGAGCTTCGTCTCTCTGCCAAGCAAAGCTGAGAAGTTTGAAGCTCAGATGCTGTTCCAAAAAACTGTTTTATCCTCTCAAAAATGTGCACTGTAGTTTTGTTATAGTTTTCATTTCTTTGACTCAGAATTCAAATTTCACCTCAACTTTAACACTGGTGTGCAACACAGAGAGATTCTTGGCAACGACGTTTAGAAAATGTTCTGTCTTTGCTATGATTTGGAGATTCGGGGTTAAAAAAATTCGAGTCATGATTTGTACTGTAGGTTTTCATGCTCGCCTTCTTCGTCTCCAGCTCCAGATGAGTCATTCCCCCTGCACTCAACTCATCAATATTACAGAACCCTCCCGTCCTCGTGCCAGCGGGGCCGGCCCGCATTACTAATTTAACTTTTATTTTTCTGTTTTCCTATCCTGCTCACCTCTGTCTGCCGAGACGGAGCCGAGGAGGATGGGTCCCTGCGAGCAGTGGGAGATCTGAGCCTCGCTGTCGAGCCATTGATTTAGTGAACCAATCACAGTGCCTGTTGAAAAAAAAAAAAGTAGGTGCACATGTAAGTCAGCCATGTGGGATATTTTCCGGTGAGGAGCAGCTGAAGACGACCACAGATAACGTGTACTTTGATTTATTCTGCAGAAGTACAGACTTTAGATTCAAACATGTTTCAGCAGTTGTGCACACAGGCCATTTTTATAGCTAATTAGCACGCTCAGGGTTGTGGGATTCATCACTCTAACGACCACAAAGGTCACTCTCGGCCTCGCCTCATTGGCCTCCTCTGGTTTTGACAGTTACAGTGTTATTGGACATTGATCCTGCATTATGCATCCTTGAATCACCGAGAGGTCAGGCACCGGGCTGGGCTTGTTTTCCAAGGCTGCACGTTGTGAAGATGAAAATTATCTGCAGTTACAGAACAGTGGTACAATATTAATATTTATCACTTTGGCGAGTTTGGATCGATTAAATGGGTTATGAGATTTTTTTGCATTGAAAAACCAGCAAATGCAAAATCATGAGTTTGTGAGCTTGGGGCAATTGGTGTGTGTATGTGTGTGTGTGTGTGTGTGTGTGTGTGTGTGTGTGTGTGTTACATAAGCACCGTGTATAGCCTTGCTGTTTTCTCCACTAGATGCTATGAGCTAGCCCTGGGCGTTTAGCCAAGTCTAATCCGCTCATTCAATTGGTGGCGCTGTTATAGCTCATTTGTGAGCAACAGCTGTATCAAGTGCTGCTCATCAGATCACACTTCTCCATTATAAATTATGCATGGATAGTGAAGTATATAGTGTGTATAGTCTACAGGTATCTCCTTCAGTCCCTCTATAGCTCTGTCTTTGGATGCTGTGAAAGCTGTGAAAGAGTCGAGTGCAGCTTTTTGCTCCTCTTTTTTTTCTCATATTTTCCATACTGGTTGCATCATAACTTTATATTCAGGGCTGGTACATCAGTTATCACAAATGGCCCCGGCTTCCCCCCAGTTCCACTGTAAAATGAATAGGGTGATTATACAGGGATGCCCTTTTTTTCCACTGCTGTTTGTCATGGCCCTTAATACTCCTGCTATTGCTGTAAGGGAGGATGCCAGGAGTGGGAAAAATATCCAGCTCTTATACTTACATGGAATAGAAATGCCACCATGAAACAAAGCTCCATTACAAAGCTGTTTACATGTAAGTGTATAAATATTAGCAGCAAAAGTGCTCATTATAGAGAATGACCCCACTGAGAGTGATCTGATCTTTTATTACTGGCAACCTATTTGTTATTTTTAGTCACAACTGAGGCTCGGTGTTACTGTAACTCAGTATCACTCATTAACATTTGCTGGAATTGAATTGTGATGACATATTTTGTTCTTGATATCTGTTTGCCTGATGTAAAAAATAACAGAGGAACATTGGTCAATGCATTGTATTTCAGTTATATTATTTCATATGTGATTTTGCACTCATTCTGATATTGTGATATACAGCATGTGCATTTTAATGTTATAGCCAGTTAAGCTGGAGCTTTTAACTATTTTAAATAATGTACTTTTAAGTTATTTATATATTTTGGATTTAGTTGGTTTAGTTTTAAAGGAACAAATAAGTAGAGCTTCAAATAAATTGAATAAAAATTAAATGTAAGTACTCAAGTAAACCAGGTCAAGTGCTTGAATAAGTGTGCTTAATAACTTTTCACCACTGGAGGACTGTGACAATTGTACAAGCAGGGTAGACAACAGGGGCAGGCTGCTGCAGCTCAGTGATGTATTGCACAGAATCAAAAGCTCAAAGGCTGATGGGATGATCAGACAGGGAGCAGGCACGAATCAAAAATCACCCAAAACAGGCAACGTCCAGGAAAAGAGGTAACACAAGAAAGACATGATTACTAGACATGAGGAAACAAGATGGAGCACTTGACACATGGTGCAAATATGAATTGGCAAAGAGCAACACAGAGTGAATACACTAGAAAGGGAAAGCTCATGAAGGGCAGGTGAAACTAAAGATACTGAGACATGAGGAGAAGTAAATATTACAAGGAAACAATGACAATGAATGAAGTGAAAAACATAACTAGGAGCAGGGCGGGATATGACAAGGATGCAAATATACCAGACTGGCAGGGATAGGAGGGTTTGATAAGCTGAATATCCAGTTGCATCACTAGGCATATACATTTCTAAAGACTCAGGCTAAACGATACATGTGCTGTACTATGGCTCTGTTTATGTATTTCCTCATTTCTATATAGGTTCCCCTCATTAAAAATTTATATCGGGCGAGTGAGAAGCTGAGCCAAGTGTTGTCATCCACAATATGAGCAGAGTGCTTCCTGAGCCGGAATGCCAAAGAGAGTCGCGGCGAAAGGCCTCGTTACAACAGGAAACTTTCATCAGGACGGGGGCGACGGGCGACGCGCTCGCAAATGAACACTCTCGCCATCCCATTTGCGGCTTTATGCACAGTCACTCGCCTTCATCCGAAAGATGACACTCTTCATCTCGGGCACCAGAGACCCGGCACCTCTGCTTCATTAGCGGAAAGGAAAACACACAAGTTTCACCTTGGTCGAGAAGACCTTGGACAATCTGCCAATTTCATGATTAGGTTATGATGCTCAGGCTGTGTTGGGGATGCTCTTGTACAGAGTGGCTGTTTTTCTTCTCTGAGGAGGGAAACGGGACTGAAGAATGCAGGATATGCACTGTTTTATTTAGCACACTGACCTGTACCAGGAGAGCCGTGATTATTTTCTTTCAACTCAGAGAATTTTACTGCTCCAACTGCTTGAGGTCAAATATCTCGAAATGGTTTAATAGAAATGGAGTTATCTCATCTATCTCTACAAATTTCATATGTGTGTAGCAGAGGAGCATTTTAAGGGCAGTGATTCATCATCATCAGTTCAGTCGCAGCTCTCTGCCCTCTCTCACGCGTTCATTAAGTCGTCCTGTGTTGATCTTACAGGTGAGAACATCCTCTCCTCACAGCCAAAGGAGATTAAGTAGAAGCATTACACTGTGCAGTCAAAGCATTACTGAGAGTTGCTGGGTGCATTAAAACAAGCCGTCTCAGTCCGGCTGGACGTGAGCGTCTCAGTCTGTGAAACCGAGCCCACAAGAATTATACATCAGTGAGACAGGAGCTACTGTGGCCATTTTAGATTCTGATTCATTATGTATTCACTGCTTCTCATAATTGGTCGTAACATTTAAACTGGGATCCCTTTTTTTTTTTTTTTTTTACAGCAGCACTATGTTTCACATAGTCACGACTCGCCACAGGAAGTGCCTGCATATTTAAAACAAGTTGTGAGAATAAGCTGCCAGGGATGATTTTCATTGGGATTACATAAAGAAAGTCCCTCTTCCTCTCTCAGAAATAGCTCTGGTATAATCCCTCTATCTGAACACAGGTGATATCAGCCACGGCAGGATTAACTGTCACACAGAGGACAGGTGTCGAGGGAAACCTGGTTTCCCCCTGACACATCATCTGGACAGTGCATTTTCAAATCCACGCTCTCACGTCATCCAGACTGACTTAATGATTTAGACATAACTAGTCAAAGCTGACACTATGTAAGCTTAGTTTTCACATGTTCAAATCATTGTAACTGAATGTAGTTTTTGCTTGCTGCTTATCCAAGATCTGTCCTTTAAAACAGGTGCGATCAAGCTGCTCTAATATATCGTATAAATGGTAAAGTATGGCCCATGGCAATATTGGAGATATATTTCAAATATAGTAACTGGGTGTATTTGATCTCATTTATCAATTTAACAAACAAATTTCAAGGTTTAAATGTGCATCATGGAACATTAAGTCAAAAGACGGCCTCAGTTTTTTAAATCATTCTTACACCTGATTAATCAATCATAAATATCCACCTACCTTCCTCTGTATAGCATCACTACAATCAGAAATGGAATGGTTTTAAAAATTAAGATTGCGATTATAGCAACCAAAATGATCACAGTTATCAGTTTGATTGTGGTATTGTTGTACAATGTTCAAAATACAGTGATGCAACTTTTCTGTTGAAAGTCACAAATAACATTAGCAGTCAGGTAATTAGCACTACGCACTTTCTGTTTGCATAAACATTCAAATGAAAACGTTTATGGACATAATAACACATTGTTGGAATATTTTCACAACCAATTTGATGAATTTGTCAGCCCTTCTGGAGCTCTCCGTCATACCAAATGATCTTCATTAGCAGAAAGGCTCTGTTCCATCATCATGGCATTGACTGTTCATTAAACCCAATATGTTTATTAACTCGAATATAAGCTGCAAAGATAGAATGCCTGCCAGTTTACGACCTACTTCTGAGGTCAAGATAAGATATTTCTTTTAGTCGACCCTCAGTGGGAAATTCACAATAGAAGGATCAGCCTCGACGAGGATGGGATTCGAACCCACGCGTGCAGAGCACAATGGATTAGCAGTCCATCGCCTTAACCACTCGGCCACCTCGTCTGGCAAGGAGCAGGGTTGCAGTATTGAGTTTGGCCCGGAGGTCACATCATAAAACAACCCATTGACAGCTGGCACCTCTGCTCTGTGGTGTTTCCCCACTGTGTCCTGGATACTATAGCTTAGGGTAACTCTGGACTCTTCAGCTGGATCAATAGAAGGTAGCTAGAAATGACAAACCTGTTTTGTCTGAATTTAAATAAATGACATAAAGGAATTCAATGGGAAATCTGACATAATTGTAACCTGCATATGTGCCATCGTTGTTTGGGTCTATATCTGAGCAAATCCAGGTATTCTCACCCATCATTGACTGAAAAAGTGAGTTAATTTGTTAGGTCACTCCATATGTATATATTTTGTATTTTACACTGTTTGATATGTGTCATCATTCATCATTCATAGCTATCACTCATAGAGGGTGCTGATGTAGATGTGTGATCATATGTATAGGAAACTGCTGCCAGTGTGGACCCCTCTTCTGCACACACTGAACCACACAGATTTATTTCTCCAGTTGCATCAGCATTTCATACAGCAACCCAGTGCCACACCAGCTGGATAAAGGTGAGCTTCAACAGAAGGTGTAAAGACCTAAATTAACACTGCAGCTCTGACAACTTGTCCTTTCACATAAATCAGAGCTTAAACAGAGGCAGCCATGATTGATTCTGCAGACCTTGATCGGGATTTGTTGTTTGTACTGTTTGAGATATGTTGCATTAATACATTGGTTAAATTTTGTCATTTGTGACCTAAGAGAGAAAAACATTTATATAAAAGTAAGTCTGATCTTGTGTTATATTGTAACATTAGTGTTCGAGCCCAGCACATTTAATCAGTGTTTGATACGTGTGTTAGAGTTGAAGACCAGGTCAGCTGATCCCACACATGCAGGGACACAGTATGGCTATTTGTGACCAAGCGTCTCTCTCTCTTGAAATGATATCTGCTCTTTATTGAACACTCAGTTCTCGGAAGAGGAGCTCCCCCGCAGAGCTCCTGTCTGCGCTGGAGATGCAGGTGAGGTTCGAGGCAACGCTGCCGCCATTGTATTCCCTGAAAAGATGAATATCCAGTTACATGTACAGCTCATTCATGGATTTTCCACATGTCACAGAGCTTGGGTCAAATGAAGCAGTGGAAAATGCTCTGACAGGTCCCATTAAAGATTTTTTTTTCCCACCACCTGTTAGTTATTGTCAGGTAATTTTAGTGAATAATCTGCACCATAAACAAACTAAATTGGTCCAAGTTTACTTCCTGTTGTGGTGTTTTCCAGTGTCAAGATCTGGCAGGAAAAAGGATGAACCCAAGTTGTTACCTAGCAACAGAGTAGTAGTGAAGCAGTCCACAAACTACATGCAGGTCCTTGAATGCACCACGGCTGTGTTTGTTTGGCTTATTGCTGACTGCAGCAGCGCGCTGGGATGTGAAAAACACACCCCAGGCACTTCAGCTTGGTAATAAAAGTTTTCTCTGATAGAGACGCCTGCAGGACTGAACATGTAAATACTGAAGAATCAGACAGCAACTCACTGGAGAAATATCTGGTTTTGGTAAGATGCAGAATAAACCTCCAGCTTGGGGTGGTTTTATGGTGTGTGGAGAAAGTGTGGGGAGTTGTAAAAAGCTGAATTTAAGACATTGGTTAAATTCTCTAGTGGAAAAAAACATCCTTTGGCTAATTTAGTTGAATTGGCACAGTGAGTACATGAGCCTTGAGAATTAAAGATGCACGATACTGCTAATGTCAAAAACTTTTTTAAAGAGTCCAATAAAATGCATTTTCTTGCTAGTGGTCGTTTCTATTTTATTGGGTTTTTGTTGTTATGCACATGTTTTTGCTATTGATAGTGATGCCTTCAACACATCCAAGCTCATTTTTACAGGTATTTCTCTTCAGTCCTTGAACTACCTGCTTGTTCCTTAGCAAACTGCAAGATTAAGTACAAGGTTATTATCTTTTCAATTATTTATTTTTTGGCTGTCATTGAAATCCAGGAAATTATTTTGTGTTCATTTCGTATATTGATTTCTTGCTGTGTTATTTCATGACTTGTTTTACTTATTTGTGAGGACTCTGGTGCACAGTAAGGAGCTCTTAGGAAATTTCTCTCCAGTATTTTTCTTCATTTTTTCTGAAGACAGAAGCTTTTTTTCTGAGCTGTGTTCCTCATCAAAGGGCTGTAAACTACAGTGATCTGTGTATCTTCCAGCAGGAATGACTTTTTTGTGATCAATTTTTCATAGCTTTTACAGCATTCTTTAAACATCCACGGTGAGCAGTGCAGTAAGTCTATATAGTATGTTTTATGAGTCCCTACATCAACACAGCCCAACTAACATTTCACCTGAAGATGTTGGGGTAACTACCTTACCCCAACATCTTCATTAACTCCTACCATATAACCGCCAAATAATAAATTGGTATTATACGAATATATTAATAGAAAAGAGATCAGAAGAAAACAGCAATTGAGAAAATAGTTAACAAAATTATTAATAACGTGTTTTGACCTGGACATAATAGAATTGTTTCAAGACAGGCCTAAGAAAATCCCTCCTGTACTTTTATTTATTTATTTATTTCAGTTTCTCTCTTTTTCCTGTCACGTGAGGCGGGTTGAGTATGAACTTAAGTGCCACAGAAACCAGTGTTTGGTAAAGCCTTTAATGAAGGCAAGAGAAATCTAAACAAAAACTTACAGCAAGGTTAGGTCCAGGAAAATTCAAAAACCACAAACGTCAAACAAGGAGTGAAAAGGTTACAAGAGCTTGTCGGGCCTGAAGGGACAAAAGAGGGAAAACAAGAACCAGAACATGAACATGTACAAACAATCCAGCAAAGGCAGACTGAAATTACCTGGCTTCTATAGAGTCCTGATGGGTGATTGGCTGCAGCTGGGAACACAGGTGATTAGATGAGGTGGGAGGGGTTGGTAGGTGAGGTGAGGCAGAGGCGGGGTGAGTAGAAAAGTACAGAGTCCTGAGGTGAGAATCTATGGCAGGTGAATACAGTCAGACTGAACATAACTATGACAAGACAAGAGCATGACAGACAGAACTAAAGAGAGTTTCAGAGACTGAAACTAAGACAGAGAACTATGACGCAGAACTAAGACACAATATGGCAGGAGACAACCAGAGCTGAACAGAAACGTGTCAGGCAGAATGTGCACAGAACAAAACCTAAGGCTGACCAAAAAGTAACACAAAAACAGAGGCCTGACTGGCAGAACTGTGACATTTCCCATGCTTTCTCCCATATTAAAATGAACAATCGCCCATGTAATGTGGTGCTTTAATAATTGAGGTATTTTACCTAATCATTTATTTTAATCAACATCTTTTTATATATACTTGTGTTTTCAATCTTGAAACACAGCCTGCTGCTAATAGGTTTTTATTTCGTACTTACTTTTTATCTTGATATTGTGTCTGAAATGTAATCTTCATGTCTGCGTAAATTGTGCTCCTTGAATGAATACAATCACATCTTTTTAGTAGAAATTACTGTTAATTTACTACGAGAATTATTAGTTGTGATGTTACCACCAAATTTTGCTTTTCTTTGTTCCTCTAGGTTCAGGCAGAGAAATGAAGTTGTGCTTGTATTAGCTGATTGGCATCAGTTGTTTCATTCATGCTTCACAATCACCGGGTCATTCATAGCTGTGCAGCTATCAGCTGACTGGTAACATCCAATAACATCCATACAGGCACACACTGTATCATAACCCGACAGTATAACCCTGCTGATACTCTCATGCTGCTGCAGCTCCCTCCACCACCCCCACCTCCTCATGAGCTATATTTTTGGTCTTGTCTATTTAAGTAAGATCTAATGTTCATGTATGTGTTGCTAATAGGGGATTACACTCGTTCTCCCAGCACAGTCCTTGGTGCTGCTCTGATTCATTGAGAGCTCCCAGCACAACTAAACTCATTTCTTTCTACCTCCGGGTTTCTTTCATTTTCAAACTTGTAGTTCTTCAGCCCAAACTGACGCTGACTCAAGTGATGCCACTCGAGGCAATTTATCAGGCTCAACTCACTTACAAACAGACTCTGAGGTTTGAAATCTGTGGAGAAATGAAAATGGGCCAGCAGGATAAGCACCTTGGCTACTACGCTGGCATGAATGATGAATTGAATCTCGTGCAGTTCATTAAAGCCTCGTAATAGTTCAACAGTTTAAATGCGTATCGGTTCACTGAGCATATTATAGCTGTGTGCATAAGAAGTCTATCAAAGCTTGACCTTGTAGCTTCAAACTGTGAAGTGAATGTTATGGGTGAAAAGCATTTTATTTACATTCCTCTGTTTCTCAAAAAGTGCAGGGTTTATTGCATTACCATCCTGTGAGTTCCTGTATTTAAACACCTGTGCTTCCCTCGGTGGTGAATGACATTGAGGACGAAAGCCGAAACACTCCCATCAATAAATAATGAAATAAACTGATTGTGGCTCGTGTCATTTAAGAGTGCAGGCCTTTCTCTAAAACAGATCCCGCTGCTTTATCCTACTAAAACAAAGGTCGAACAGGTCTAATGATGCTCTCCTTCGGGGAGTCGAGCTCGGTGCGCAGCGAGGGAACTCTTTCTGGAATACTGAAATGAAGGTCAGTTTTCTGGGCCGCCGTTTCCCACAGTGACCATCCCGCCTGGGGAAGAGGAGATGGAGGATGCAACGCAACACGACCGCTGCACGGTTACGCAAGAGCGGAGAAAGTGCAACAACAGCATTGAACCCTGGCTCGGAGGAGGGAAAGTGCCAACAGTACACAAAACACAAGGGAGAGAGAGGGAAAAGAGAGGGATGGAGAGGGAGGAGGGGGTAATTCAATCACATCAGTGTCCTCATTCACAGGACAGAGAGACAGAGAGCCAGAGTTATGAACAACTAATGAAATAAGCAAAAGCTGAGTCAGATATTTGTCTGCGTCTGAAACAACAGAGAGGTGAGACAAGGAGAGGGACGGAGGTGTGGGCAGAGACAGAACACCAGGAGCAGACTGGACAGACGAACAGGAATTCTTCCATTCCTTCGGGTCAAAAGGTCAAAAGTAGAAAGAGGAAGAAAAACTCCGCCATGCAACTAATCGCTCTGAGCGGGGGAGTGCATGCATGATCTCACACACATACACACTGTCAGGCCTTGAACACACAACCCTTAAAGCCTCAAGCTTCCAGGCTGTGCCCAACCCCTGGTTTATAGTATGATCTCCAGTCAGAGGCCAGAATCATCAGTCAACCCTGTCTCCACAAAAGAACAGTTAATTGATCACCAAAGTTATTACACTTCATGCTGAGGGCAACAGCTGCACCAGAGTTCATGACAATCCATCGAATCCATCGAGACATTTCACTGAAAACCAAGCTAGTTGTCAGTGTGGACCAAAGCGGTGGATTGAGACATTAACACACCACTGCAGGACTGTGAACACAACACAAATAACATCCTAAGAATCAAGCTAAAGGTGCACTGTTAGTACCTGTGTATTGCTATTTTTCTGGAGTCTTTATGCGTGACATATTGCTTCTTCAGGTTTAGGAAAAGATCATGGTTTGATTTTAGTAAGTATGTTAATCACATGATTTTGTAAATTAAGTTACATATGTATAAGTACCAGTGAACAAAAGAGGAACATAGTAAAGTCATAGTAAAGTAAAGGATTGAAGTCAAACACTGAACTTTCACATAGAAGCTCGATGGTTTGTTTCCCATCTGAAACCGACTTATTATAACCCAAACCATGGTTTCTTGTTCTTTTCTGCCATTCTGAAATACAGGAAACACGAATCACATTGCAATGTTTTGCATACTGATTAGCTAAAGTTATCATGTCCACCCCCTCCTCCTCCATGCAAATCAGTTGCATTACTTCCACACCATTACTTTCCACTTTGCAACATAATGGCCGCACTAAGTCCTGCATCAACACTGAACTTTGGAATAGGATGAAATCACTGGACATGAATTACGTTCATGTTTGTCAGATGTGAACATAAATCCTTGGGCTCTGGGCTGCTTCACTTACATCTAACAGAAATCTGCTTGAAAGAAGTCACCAAGACACCGGACCTCTGCTAAACAAAGTCAGGGGATTCATAAACTTCAATTGGTCAGATCATATCAGCTGATTTAGAGAGGCATGCTCTGAACTGAATAAATCAGTGAGTCTAATACGTCTCATAACTTCTTCAGGGAAAACATGGAGTGCCTCTTTGTTTTCTCCTGCACAACCCTTTAAAAGGATATTAACAACACTCCAACTTAATTTTGGACAGTCATGAAATTATTTATACTCAGCTTCATACAGAGCTCAGCATAATCTCTCACTGAGGGTTTCTTTTATCTGTTCTTTCTAATAAAGTTAAACATGTCCCTTGGGTTTACTATCCAATGAGTATCCAATTTCAGCTCTTTGTGCTGTTGAAGGCCCTTGAAATCTCATTTTCTCTTAATAAGAGCGATGGCACGAATGTTGCATGAGAGATTTCTCTTTGTGTAGTTTTTGTCTGAGCTCTCAGTTTTGCTCTGCTACAAAAAGGTGATTTCACATACACCTGGATTTGCAGTTTCACTCCTACTCTTACTGTTTAGACTAAATTTTAGACTTTTCATTCATGCTTGCATCGGCATCCTTTCACTGGACATCCCTGGGATCTCCATCTGGCCACAGACTGTGAATGCAGCACACTTCACTTCCCCTTTGTGCACGACATGAAACTCATACTGTGCATGGAAATTGTAATTCCACTCCTGCCATCCTCCAGTTGCTCCTCATTCTCCATTTGATTTGTCCAACCCTGCTGCGATTCCTTCCCCTCTCTCTCATTTGTATGCCAGTGCAGGCTTTATCTTCGCAATAAGATTCATCAATAAATTATTCCCTTTAATGAAACACATAACTTTCAACTTTGCATTCGTAACAGCCTCCACCCTGACTTCACAATCATTCCATTCACTCCATAATCACGCTTGCACCCTTTGAAGAGCTGGAAAATTGACTGTGATGTTGCGATGGCATTGCGAACTGGTATCTGTAACCATAACGAATCTGGAGCTTGGCTGTATGAAGGAAGAAAGAAGAAGTGAGTGTGGCGAGCAGAGAGTGCACACGTCAACAGGATACGTGTTGCCTAAATGACTAAAGGCTAATGAGACATGATCATCACACGCTTCAGTGGCTGATTCAGAAGCTGAGCATCCTTGAAACCTTTCTGCTTCACGATCCTGCTCTACAATTCATCATGGCATAGATCGTCTCAGGAAACTGCTGCTGCTCCGCGCTCCCTTTAGGAGTGTGTCATTTTTGATGTTCCTGTTGGGCTAATGCTGGTTACGCAGGCCAGCTGTCCCTTCAATGAGCAACCAAACTTAGTCCAGAGAGACCACCGACTGTGAGTCATCTTCAACCTTTGGAGTTAATAAAAAAAAAACCTTCCCACAGCTCTCTCTCGACTTCTGTGAGGTGTGACAAAATGCGGCTGATGTCTGGCTCAGATGGCAAACCTCAGATTGTATGCATGTTTGGGTGTGTGTGTGTGTTTGTGTGTGTGTGTGTGTGTGTGTGTGTGTGTGTGAGGGCTGGTACCCGGCTTGTCCAATCTACGTTAACATCCACAGACTGTCCGATGTCTGAGTCAGATCTGAAGCCTTTGATGTATGTGTGTGTGTGTGTGTGTGTGTGTGTGTGTGTGTGTGTGTGTGTGTGTGTGTGTGTGTGTGTGTGCGCCCCCATATGGAAAACAGAACAGTTGCCCTATAAAAGTAAAGAGACATAACTGTGTTTCCACCCATCTGTTTTATATGCATTTACAAACTGTGGGATGAAAAACACCAAGTTTATGTATAAGGTTTTACACTCGACTGAGGTGGAAAAGTCGGTGTATCAGTAAAAGCAAAATGTGACAAAGCACAATGGAAACAGACTCAGAATAAATCACGACTTTCATGAAGCATGTGACTTAAGCTTCTGCTCCACTGAACAGACGAGAAAGATGAAAAAGAAAAACATCAGATCTGTGTGGAGAGATGAGGAGACTGTAGCCTTCCTCAAAATAATACATGAAACAAACAAAGGTGTCATATTTCCATTAGGTTTTTCCATTGATGCATTGAGGAGAGCTGAATACTGTGTTTAAAGATCTTAACTGGTGTTGACAAATTACTGAATCAAATTAGTTCTAATAATATAAAGAGTCATTTGACCTTGTTTGTGACGCTGGAAAAAAATTCACTCACCATTTCACTGCCCCTTTTTCTAAAGGTTTGGCCGAAGTTCAAAACCAGCATGGCTGACAAAGGTCACGGCCCGGCGCTTTACCTGGGGTGTTGCATTTTCCACATCATTTTACATCATTTGAAACTGGCGTTCCTTTCAATAACCTCATCTTATTGCGTCCTTTTTTTCATGACTTGAGAGTTAGCACCACCAACCTGTTTATCTTGATGCACTCAACTCCTAATATTTGCATAGTTGTGTAAAGTAGTGGATGGAAACACACATTCAGTCACTGTTAAAAATGTGCACTACATTCGGATGGAAACATGTCTGGAGACTATTTTTTATTAACATTATATAACAACAAAAAAACCTATATCTTAAACTATATTTTATTCCATTGCTGTGCCATTTCACAATAAGACGATGAAGAGCTCTCATAATAATAACATGATCATTTCTATATCTTTCACATAGATTTGGCTGCTTTATCCCAACACAACAACATGATAGACTATCATGGTGATTAGTGCACAATAAGCACAGTATGTTGTCTGCTGGTCCATACAGCACTACAGCCATATTTATATCCTATAGTGTGTGTGCTTGTTTGTGACCTCTGTGCAATCCTCATCTTCATCACTGAGATCCAGAGTGTGGCGCAGTGAACAGTATCATTATACACACAGCATGGTGCGTACACACACACACACACACACACACACACACACACATCCAGAGAGAGAGGGAGAAGAGGAGGAGAGCAGGAGGAGGGCTGTGCCAATAGGCGCTGCGCTGTCTAATTAAACCCCTACCACGTAATCCCAGCCACACCATCCCCCCGTTTAAATCCACTCCACACACCGCTCCGACACACCGTCCTCCTCCGCCGCCGTCCCGTCCCGGAGCCCGGCCTGTGGAGCAGACAGCCCCGCCAGCAGCAGCAGCAGCAGCAGCAGCAGCGGCTCCGCACGGTAACATGGTCTGCAGGGCTCGGCTGCTGTAGCCAAAGGGCCACTTAGTCAGTCACTCAGCGCGCGCGCGCGTCTGTGGATGTGTGCGTGTGTGGATGTGGATGTGTGTGCAGTAGTAAGCAGATCTCGGTCACTACACTGTTCATCGGGAGCACCGGAGGAAAGGAGCCGAGCATCTCCCCCTCCTCCTCCTCCTCATCCTCCTCCTCCTCCTGCGTCTGTACCCGGCTGTCCTGCGCCCCGGCCCCGCTGATCCGGAGCAGGGACACCCGCCTCCTGTCCGCGCGACCTCGGCTCCTTCGGGTAAGACAGATATATTTATGATGGTTATATAAAACGTGGATCTGTGTGATGCTCGTGTGTGATCGCGTTTGTTTACCCGGACAATAAAAGCTGAAGCATCAGCAGCAGGATCTGAAAACTGTCTGCATCCGGACAGGCTGATTTTTTTTTCTGTGTGCATCTCACTCACATTGACCGATCATCTTCAACGGTAGAATTTTAAAAAAGGATAAGAAGCAGTTTTTTTGTGGAGCCAATGGGATGAAAGCGGTGCCATTTTTTTTCCATTTTTATGAATGATCTGACCGCGGGACAGGAGCAGGAGGAGAGGATGGATGCCAGGCGCATGGTGGTGCTCTGGATCCTCCAGCTCTCCTCCTCTGAGGTGCGTTCACGTGCCTTGAAAGAGCGACACGGGAAGGAAAATGCATCCTCTTATTTGCTGCCTTATTTCTTACCTTACTGATAATTGCAAAGGATGTAATATAAGTATGTGAGTAATTGAATTATACTGATTTATAATAAGGAAACATTATACACCTATATTACATTTACATTGAATTGTGTCTGTTTGTCTTATAGAGACTTCAATCAAACATATTTTGCTTGTTTTATAGCATTTTAATAATAATAGTAATATGCTACGTTTGTTGTTTCTTTACCTACAGAGTAGTAGGATTAATATAACATCAGCTGACTGATCCCACTTCTTGTCTGTATTAATGAGCCTCAGGTTGGGGCTAATTAGCCTACCTAGCTGCTTTGTAATAGGTTGATAACAGCCTCACCAGCCAATCAGCGTGGTCATAATGCAGCTTGTGCTCACTTAGCCCCCGCCCTCTCATAGCTGCTATCTCTACATCTCATGTATCTTATAAGAGATGTGATTTATCACTTTATCTGTGCTGGAGACGGATGAGAGCTCCTCTCGCTCCGTGGCAGCAGTGTTGTGGACTGAATAAATAAAATAAGAGGCATGTGGCTCAGTTGCCCTCGGGGTATGTGCCATCTTTAATTATCATCTGTCACGTAGGTGTTCAAGGCCTGGGCTCTCCTTCTCCTTGAGATAACAAGCCCCGTTTATGTCTGCCCCGCCGTGCTCCGCTGATATGATACATTCGCCTGTGCTTTTTCTTTTTCCCGAAATGCCACCCGGCTGCTCCACGCCTCGAATGCAATCCTTTCAGATTTAACTGGGCGCTGTCAGACTTTGGGGTAGCACGAAGTGAGATCTTGTACAGAAAGTCGCCCACTCAGGCATATTCAGAGGAGTCACGCTAGCGGCATTTATGGGGTCAAGAGGTGCCGTGGTCATTTTGTAGTTGTCATTTACGGCGGCTAATAACGAAAGGAATGATGAAGGATGGGATAATGTGGCCGTCGTTGGGTCTGACCTCGGGTTAATGAGAATGTGGACGAGCGGCCCTGACTAATTGATTTGTATTTGGGGATCACGTAACGAAAGGAAAACTGCTTAACTCGATTTGAAGGGGTTGTGAAACAGGCAAAATCCTGCTGGTGATGTTCCGTTGGGTAGAGGCAGCGTTTAGCCTGCATGTGCTAATGCTAGTTCAGTTGTTACATAAGAAGATAAATTTGTGCTGGAGCACCTCTCTCTCAGTCACCCTGGCTCGTAACACACTCGCCTGCACTCTCACACACAAACTTGGATATACAGGGTGCACACAAATTTGTAGGCAGGTACTGAGGTGAGTACAACGAGTTGGTGTTTGGTACTCACCCCATACATAGTGTGGTCTTAATACACACAATCCTCCTCACTGTCCTCCTCAGCATCCTCTGTTTCAGCGTCCCTATGGTAAATCATGAAGATGCACCTCCCAGTCCCTTTGAGCCTCCTATTAGCTGACCACCCATCCACAGGTCAGCAGCTGGTTTTGGGTCAAATGCCTCTCTGGCCATATTTGACATGTGAATGTGCATCAGGAATAAGATATGTTACAGATGAGATCTGTACTTTTTTATTTATTATACTGAGATGTGACGATCCCCTCTCACTAGCTGCGCTGCTCAAAGGCACCGTAAGAGACCTAACCACCTTGATGACATTGGAGTAACAATTTGGAGTACTTGTGTTTACAATTTCGTCGAAGTCATACACAACAGACCAGGCATTTCCCTGCTTGCTTTAAGTGGATCCATTATCTCACAGTGGACTTTCCCTCTAGTTGCAAGGTGGCCTCATATTTTCAAAGAATGGTGCCAAATCTGTGGAGGTCTTGCACGTCCTGAGGCCAAAAACTAAAAAGCGATCACATGACTTGAGGGAGTCATATCTGATTTCCCCTGTGTAGATTTGTCTTGTCCCTGTCAGCATCAGTGTGAGAAACAGTGTGTCTCTCACCATCAAGCCAAAGTGTGAACTCTCCAATGGCCACAATCAGTTCATCTATACGTTCTCCAATGGTCAACTTCATCTTCTGAAATCTATTGGAATTGGTCTTCAAAATGCTGCCACACTGAAACACTCTGTGCACATGTGCCATCTGTGTGCACACTCTAGGAGTTTAACCCTGCAGTGTTAAGCATCTAGAAAATAATACATGTCGCAGTCGAGGTATGTTTCAGTGAGGCAGGTGATTTGCAGCAGAGAGGGGGAGGGAAATGGTTTCATTATCACCTCTTACTCTCTTCAATGGCCCCTTCATGCATCTCTCCACCATGTACCTCTTTCTATATTCAATACTGCAGGCCTTCATAGGTGACCTTGTGAAGCTGCGAGAAATTCTTGACAAGATGTCCCTGACCGCATATATGCGTGGAATATATAAGTGCACGGCCTGAAAGTCACTTTGAATTAAGGTTTCTGCATTGTCACGTGAACGCAGGTCAGCGGTGGATCGCGGGATAGAAACACACAGGGCTCAGCCTCAGCTCTGTCTTTCTTCCAGGGAGAGAACCTTTGAATGTTCCCGATGCTCTGAGACCTTGGTGGACCCGGAGCAGCCTCCAGGCCTCGGGATGCCCCCCCAACTGAGGATTGCTGTTTGTACATCTAGTGACAGTATGACAGATGTGGAAGGCCGGTGGGATTTTTTCAGAGGAAAACTCCAAAGGCTTTATGGAAAAAAGAAAGCATAATCATTGAGAGAAATGCTCAGTGTGAAATGGCTCTGTGGTCCGGTGGTTTAACACAGTAATGGAGAGGAAATGGTTTTGTTCATCCTCAATGAGACTTCCATTACATTTTGTCTTTAGTATTCTGTTGTCATTTGCAGATGCAATGATGATTGCTAGAATGTATTGGATACAAGACACCGTCCTCACCAAAATACACAGCAGTTCAAAGACACTGAACGACCTATGTTGACGTTTTTCTCTTTTAGTTGTGCGAAATGTATATTGATAGCACAGACTGTGGTTCGCATCTCGTCTCCTACCAACGGTCATTATGTTATGTTCATTTTCAAACCCCTGAACTTGGAAAATAAGCAACTCATAAAGTTAACATTGGGAAAAGAAAAAGTTATTTATAAAGAATTCAATATTTAAAAACTCAAGTGCTGTGTATATTCTGGTCTAATTCCCAGGCTATCAAATACTGATGCTTCATCATGCCCTTGCTGCAAGGGACTCTTTAAAGTCTGTATGAAACACACTGGGCTTTCAACTGACTCCAATCCAAACCAATCCACAGCAACATTAGACACTCCAGCTCCAGCCTCATTCACTCCAATATTAACCAGACCTGGTGCTGTGAGCCACTATAAGCATCAGTCTCATTAAAGAACTGAGGACCCGCCCTCCTTGCTGTCAGTTCCCAAGTTCAGGTTTTCTTTCACTGATAATATAACATTTCCCAACACAAAAATACAAAAGTGTCCTTGATGGCTAATTAAGCAATAATACAGCTTCATATTATGGCCATCAGTTTAAATTATTTCTCGTTCTCCAGCCTATGCATACTGGATATAATTATATGCCCAGGCATCTTTTACAGCCTGGTTTCTTCCCTCAATGATAATTAAAGTGATCATAAAGGCTGATACTGATGTTTCTAATTTGATTACCCAGCCTGTGGCATTTTGCTGTCTGCTGGCCATGGTACAGACAAAGTGGGACAATAAAGGTCATAATAATAAATAGCAAAAGTGAATTTCATGCACAAGTCATTCATTCAAACTACTTGTTTCACAAAGAGATAATCATATAGAAATATAATGGCAGTGGACCGTCATGCAGGATTACGGATGAATGCTATAAGTTGCTTGATTAGGGCTTGGTTATTGTGTGAATTTGCAAACTATACATTATTGTTGCCATTATTTTAATTGGCTATGTTATTATTTATTTAAGTAGTATATGTACATGATTGCACTAAATTATTATATAACTTTATATTAAAAATAAATAAATAGATAAATAAATAAAATTGACATTAGATATCTTTGCTGAGCAGGAAATTGAAAGCCATCCAGCCTTTGATGCTCCTAAGACACTCCCTGTGGCAGTTTAGGTCTGGTGGCCTGTTAAGTTTCAGGGGTAGATAAAGTTGGGTATCATCAGCATAGAAGTGGTAGAAGATGTCATATTTCTGCATGATTCTACCAACGGGGATCAAGTAGAGTAAAGTGTGTCCCTTGTTATGAGTAAACTTAGTAAATATAGTGTATAAGAGCTCAGCCAAAGCATCAATAAGAAAAGTTGAATCTTTTGAAGGCCTAAAAATAATTAAGAGGTAAAATTAAGATGTATTCAAAAGATGTAAAGTTTCCTAAACACAACTGTTTGCATTAAAATGCAACTGTAAACAAGGCAGCCAAACCACCACCTTTCCTATCAGCTCTGGCCACTATAATGAAATTGAAATAAGGAGGAGCTGATTCAATAAGAGCTTCCTGCACCAGTGATACTGTCAAGTCAGGTTTCGATCAACAACATAAGCTCATTATTATGCAAAGTTAAAAGGTAATGTAATGTTAATTAAAATGTATTTGTTTGCTCGCAACCAAACATTAAGCAGTGAAAGCTTCTGTACTGCACTTCTTCTCTATAGGCCCTAATACAGACTGTGAGTGACAGGAGATAAGACTCAGATTAAAAGCGTTAATAGAGCAAGCAGAGTGGACATTTCTTTTCCTACCAGACATTATTGAACTAACGGGAAAAGGGATGGGCACAGGGATTAAAAGGGATGGAGGTAATGAATCACTTACGGGTAGCTGTGGGGAGGGGAGAGTGGTGAGAGTCATTGGACCTGTGGATTGAGAGACATCAGGAGGGATTCTGACTGGTCAACGGGAGGAGGGAACACATAGCTGTTAAAAATTTTTAGAGACAAAAACAGACAGGAAAACAACTGGGAGATGAGGATTATGATCAGTGTCATGGGGGGGGGGGTGATTTGACTGACAATGTGCAACATAAGAAAACAACCCCAAATCTGTCACTGCATAACATAAATGTTCTATCATTGGTGATTACTAAAAGATTATTGGTGCACAGAAATGTGTGACATTACCCTATTCAAAATGAGCCCCACCCACCTCACCCCAATGACAAAAGCAAGACTAAAATAGAATGACAAGAATCTCAAAAGCCCTCAAATCAAATAGCTAGAACTGCTTAAATGTTTCTGTTTACGCAGGACCAGGTAGGAATCCGACTGAGAAAATAATCTTTTCCTAACCATAATTATATCGTTTTAGTTGCTAAAAATACCAAAATTATCAACTTGCTGTTTAGATGTGAAGACTTTTTGTAGTGCAAGCAGGTATGAGCCCTTCTGCCTTCTTGATTTACAGAGCTTGAAAAATGCATTCACTTCACTGTGTCCTATGCAATGATTGAAGCTGGCTCATGACTAATTTGCGACTAATAGTGTTGTCAAGAAAAACTGAAAACACATCAAACTCAAGTGATTTAGAAGTGCATTTAAAGTTCAAGATGCTCACAAGATAAACCACTAGTGAAAATCGTAGCAGCCGAACCCAAGATATCCTGACTGTTAGTTCCTATGGATCAAGCTTCAAAAAACAGATCCCTACAGTTCTCTTAATGCAACTCAGCAGCATCTTTCATTAGATCCTCCTTGCTTCCTAAATGCCCACTTCTTTCAAACCAGCAGAACTCCTCATGACAAGAAAACTATAAAACTATAAAATTTATAACTATAAGTCTTGTTCCTGGGAGGCACAGCAGAAGAAAAAAGATTATGTAGGGTGGTGGGATGAGTGGGATGTGGCCTGCATGGGTTGACATGAGGTCTGTTTTTCCCATACATGCTGCGGGCCCTATAATCTGCAATGATCCTGGGGCATCTCCGGCCCATCAGACATCCAGTCTGATAAAGCTGGCGATATGGCCGAGAGAGCAGCTGCTCGGCTAGAGCCGGGGAGCCACTATAGATTTTGTACTATTATTGGGTCCCCATAGTTCACCCTTGTATGTTATTATTATTATTATTATCATTATTATTATTATTACTTAACTAACTATCCAAATGACTGACATCATGAGCTCCACAGATTGCCCTGGGTAAAACCAGCTAGCTACTGTCAACAGAAACACTGAATTTCAACTGAGTGTTGGGTCGGATTAGGGGGGGCTGATGGTGGGTTCCCTGGAGGTGTTCGGCAATGATGAGGGCAGAACTGATTATTGATTAACATACTCATTAATTTTCTGCTGAGTAAACAAAATATAATGAGTGTGAAAATGCTGTAAGTCAGGTGTGGGGAACATTTTTGCAGTCAAGGGACATTTAAATTTTTATGACATCCTTCGAGGGCCATACTAAATTATTGAACACATATATCACACTAAGCTCTAATGTGATGGCTGGAACTGCTTCTCCTTGGTGAGGCGTTTGATGTCAGATGGTAAAAGTTAGAGATCATGATGCTACTCACATTTGGTTTTCCAGGTTTGGGTCAGTCTTGAGCAGAGGCAAGTCTTTAAAAGTTAGTTTTGAAAAGCATTGATCACAGTAGGAGGCTGTCCCAAACAGAGGTGTAAACTTCAGTGAAAATCCACAGGAGGTACATAGTTTATAGAACTCAAGCAGAAGGAGGTTGTACCGAAGTTTGACCTCATCGATGTTTGCAGCTCAGTGATATCATGTTGTAGGTTATTAGCTGGTTCCACATTAAACAGCATAGCAAATATATTCAGTTCCTTTTGTTCACTGTAAAGTCCTGAAACCTCTCGCCCAATGCCTGAAGGAGTTCTGCACACTCACCAGAATATTCAGATGTCATAGCAGGCTTTTGTTCTGGCAGAGTAGGAAATGCACAGTTACCCCTTTGCAGTTGCATTTGCCACAGCTTTAATTTCGCTTCAAATGATTTCACATTTGAGAGCAGAGAGCTCAGCCCGGGGCCCTCGGACTCATCCCAGCCTTCCCTTGCTTCATGATGTCCCTGGGTTCATGGCTCGGAGCGAAACACAGCGAGGGCCTACACCATAGATGTTACTAATCAAACCGAGGTTGGCGCTCCACGTGGCTCAGAGCACAGCCACGGATGAGTTTGGCTCCTTTTTGTAAGAATCAATCTGAGAATGGCAGCCATTACTTTTTGAATGTGTTGCTCCGCCTGTTATAAATGGACTGTATTTACTTGCTGTTCAGCGAGTATGACAAAATCCAGTGATGGAAGAAGTACTTAGTTATTTTACTTAAGTTAGAGTACCAGTGCCATGATATACTCAATTGCAACTCAAAACCATTCATTTATTTAACATCTTACTTAAGTTAGTATTATAGTCAAGATGAACTATAGTTTAGTTATCAACCTTATACAGTGAAGTTTGGTTGTTTTGTCCAGTGCTTTCCAACCTAGGTCAGACTCCTTGAAAGGTCACTAAATAAATCTCATGACCTCATTAATGAAAAATAAGAAAAAAGACACTAATTTACATTAATATTTTGATCTTTTCTCTAATCTTTAATTTTTAATAAAACGTTGAATAATTTGATCTCTTTGGGATTCAAACTGTTATTTAAATGAAACCACCTGAAAAGTTGGAGTTCCATTGACAACCAACAGACATCTGAGACACGACAATCGGACCAAGCGAGACTAGCCACAGGTTTCATCTGAAACTAATTGGATTTAGTAAGCTTTATGCCAAAACTTAATTTGAAAATGAACTTGGAACACTAGCCGTAAAATAAATATAATGGGTAATGTTTCCCTGGAAAATATAAATAGTAAAAGTTTAAAGTGGCACAAAATGGAAAAAAAATTCCATTGAATCACAATTTTACTTCCACTACTGAACAAATCTGATATGAAGCTTAAGCAACATGATTGTTCAAATCTCTGGTTGTATGGAGGTCAAGCTGATTCCAAGTGAATCTAATCAAAAGACAGTGATTTGGAATAATTTGATGGGAGTGTTAAGTCAATTTGTCTTCAAACAGAAGCATAAAAATAAATTAAGTACTGACGGGAAAGCACCACAGAAGAGCAGTGGGCTAAAACAATAAGGTGATGAGAAAGGATAAAAAAAAAAAAAACCTCATGAAAGCAAGCAAGAAAATAAGTTTTGGAGGAGTGGAGATTTGTAATAAATGACAGTAATTCTGCTCGTTCACCTCCTGTTCTCTCCTCTCCTTTCCTCTCCACTAGCCATTAGGAAGCTGAAAGGGCAGCCAATTACTCCCAGAGCTCTGTATGTGGTTTGGCTAATGAAGTCGGGGGGGGGGGCAGTGTGTGAGTGAGTGCGTACGTGTGTGTTCTTTAGCATAGAAGGACCAACGACTCTCAGCTGATAATGTGCGGTGGAGAACACACACTCCACCGATATCTCTGTTCTTCTTCTTCTCTGATCGTATCTCAAAGCGCCCTCTTCCTCTTTGCCTCTGTCTGTCCTCTCCTGCCATCTATCACGTCTCTGCCAGAGCACAAGAATATTTCTCTTCCTCGCTTTTACTTCTTGGCATTTTACTTCTTGACTAATAGTTAATTAGTCCCTGTGGACCGAGGAGCTGTACAGTCCGCATAATAGCAACACTGTCTTTTCTCTGGTCTCCCCTGACTCTCCACTCCTCGTGGGGCTCTCTCTTGATTTAGATGTCTCTCTTGCAACTTTCAAATAAGACATAGATGTGGTCGGGTGCTGCACCTGTGGCGACCTGCAGCAACAGTCTCCTTCATTTGATGTTGCTGTTTCATAGTCTTTTATTTGATATGTGCAGCCTGGAGGAGGGGGGGGGGGGGATTTTTTTCTCCTGTTGTCTGATCCATTGTCATCGTACTATCATGGAGCTTTTTTTTTTTTTTTTTTTGCTTTAATAGTCTTTTTTACAGCTGTGCTCAAGTACAGTTGTGAATTTCTCATGCAGTACTTTTCTGGCATTGTGGTAATGGAACCAGGAACTATTATAGGATTTCAAGGAAGGCCATGTACTCCACCAGACCATAGACCATAGAGACAACTGCACCACATACCCCCGTCCTCTATGATGCTGTAAGATGCTGTCTAAGATGGAGGAGCGGAGAGAAAGTGCAAAATCTCTAATGTACATGATTTTCATTGAAAGAACTCCGATCTTGAAATGAAAGGGTTTGGACAGTCCTTGAGATTGGATCAGGACCCTCATAAGTCTGATGAAGTACAGGGAGAGGGTTTGTATGTACACACCTGCTGGTGCACGACTGTGGTTGAAACAGTGTTCAGGCCCAACATTAACTGTTCCTCTGTGGCGTTTTTATCTCTCCTGATGCACCCAAACTTTTTATGGTGGATTTTAATCACAGCCCTGTGGAGAGGTCCCCTGCTCAACGTGCCGAGGCGCTGGACCTTTGTTGTCGAACCATCAGAGGAACCAACTAATCTTATTGCAGTGCTGCTCCTGGGCACTTCTGATCCTAAAGCTCAGTTTAGTTTCAGTCTACCGGGCGACTCTGAGGAGAGAAAAAAAGAGTGCAAGGACTTTGTGCTGTGATCTGAGTCCTCTATTCTGAAACTCAATCGCTGTTTTCAATTTACAACTTGGGGCATTTTTAAAGAATCCTGCACATGTTTAGAGATTCCCCACCAAAGTATAAAGACAGCTGAGAAATGGGAACACATGGGCAGCCTGGCAAGGCGTCAAGTCTGTGGTTGGAATGCAGAATGAAAAGTGTGTCGGTTGATATGTCTGACAGTGAATTGGGGGATGAGCTGATAAGTTGTATTCAAGGTTCGATGCACATGGTTTTAATCATGGGCTCTGAGATGTGAGACAAAGTAGAAGGCTGTAAGATACAGACCGATGAAGCCACAGTGCGTAAATCTCTCAGTCTTATCAATGAGATGAAAAATGGCTCTGAGCGTAATGGGGGGCAAATTTTTAGAAGCTGTACTCGACAACTGAGTTTCATGTTTGCGTTTTTCTTTCAGTCTTTTGAAGGTTGCAAACCAGAAAGTCACGTCATAGAAGATGAAAATGATTAACACCCTGCGACTTTTACTATCAAAACTTTAGAACACATTGTTAAAAACTAGACACAGACCCCTTCCAGTAAGACGAGGAGGGGGTTGAAGATGCTATTGCAAACCTGTTAAATCTACTTTTGAGGCACCTGGAAGGGAAGAAAAACAAGATCACTCTTCATTGATGAATTGTCTTCAGCCACACGTCCTTGTATCCTTTTGGTATTTACTATTATTGACTGCTGTCTGTAAGCTAGATTGTTCCTCTGGGACATTACAGCTCTCCTCCGCTCCACGCCTGAGCAGAATGTGAGGAATTTTATGGAAGAATAGCCACCAGCTGTGTCTCCACCTCCGCTGCATAAATACAAACAGAGCAATACATGCTGCGCTTATATGTGTTTTTTATATGAGGGCAGAGAAGTATTGCAGCAGTGAGACGAGATAGATAAAATGTTCTGGGTAAAAAAGAAGATAACCTGTTTCATACCATGACAGCATCAATTAAGCTCAGCGCTTTCCCTCAGCCAGCCTCTCACAGGGCTCTCAGGGCAATAACAGAGGGCCAATCAGAAATAGAAAAATCGATCTGGCGCCGGCTGGCTTGGATGCATTTACAAGCAGCCGTAATGACTGCAGACTCATTTCTTCAGCTGCTGGTGCAATCACATAGCAACCTTCTTTTTTTTTCTTCTGTGGGGCTGTGAGCGAAAGAGCAGTATGATTCTGTAGAGTCTGTTCAATTAAATGCGCCGTCTGCCTCTCAGGGCACAGCGTGAGACTCTCGTAATGTGAACCGCTATGATGCTTATGGCTTTTTCTTTGATGTTTGTTTGTAGAGAGTTTTTTTTCCTTCATTTTTGTGCAAGAATATACTTTGCACTAAATGTGTATTGCTGCTGCTGCTGAGGTGTCGTGCTGAATTAGTGGGGCGCCAGATGTAAGGAGATGCATGTGATTAATGGGGGCCTGGGCTGGACAGGTGTCCCAGAAGATATTATAGATATTTTCTGGTATTGGTTGAGGGGAGGGGGACTAATTATTAGCAGCACATGCTGGTGATCAGCAGTGATGAAGAAGTCTCATAGGGCCAGTCATGCCTCTGTGACTTCCTAATGAGAATGAATGAGTGGAAAACACGGAGTTTGCAAGTGTGGTGGAGCAGGTAGTCAAATCTTTGAATTTTCTATGCAGCGGTAGCACAACAGAAAAATCCTCAATTAAAAGCATTGACATGGCACTCAACAAACATGTTGGATGCATTTTAACTTTTTTGAATATTTTACATCCTGATGCACGTTCATGACGTACAAACAGAATTTGTTAAAAGCTGCCTGGGATAAGCAAGTTGGCTGTCAGCTGTAAATAGAGCAGTCTGTCCTTTACATTCAGCAGATCTGTAGCAGAATACTCAGAGTACAGCACAAAAGAATGGAATAGGCCTTAAATGAAAGCAGCGACAGCGACGGCATTGAAGCTTCGAAGGCTGCCACTGATCAGAGCGCTGAGCAAGCTGTTACTGCTCACGATGGAGACGCGGGATGTGTCTGTGTTTTCACTTATACGTTAACTGGAGAGGTGGGGGAGGGGGGGGGGAGGGGATACAATAGGAGTGGAGAACAGGAAAGGAGAAATGGAGGTGTGAGAGAGAGAGAGAGAGAGAGCACAGATGTGTAGTGATGGCGTGCCGTCCCACAGACAATCAGTCTCACTGATTAATTGTCTTGATCTCCTCTGTGGAAAATATGCTAGGATTATTGGTTGTTGTTGAGTGGATCTTACTGTATGTGTTGTTATAGCCATACAGACATTTAGCTGTAAGTTTGATTCATGTTGAACTTTCTCTCATACTTTTCTGTATATCAAATAACAATGTGTAAGTAGCTGTGAAAGTACAGAGAATTATCACCTCAATCTGCACCTCCCTTCAGTGTAACAGCAAGTTTGAGCTTGCAGGTTGTAAAAAATGTGGTTTTGTCACATCTGGACTGTTGATGTATGATACGGTCCAGTGCAGCAAAAAGAGTCTACATTAGCTCCGTTTGTGTTCTCAGCGATCTATATGTTACGTCCAAATGTTATACCAGACATCTGACAACGGGTTGCATCTATAAGGCTGTGATCATAATCTCGCAGATGTCTTGTGTCTGCCCGGACAGATCAAATGTGTTACCTGTTATAGTTGCTCAGATGTGAAAATCTGCTGCTTTTATTAGTCTGGCATGAAATTGAATATGACTGGGTTTTGGACTGTTGGGTGGATAAACAACATGAGGACAATCATGCTAGGCAGTTCTTTTTATTTTCCTATATTTATTCAATGGAAAATTATTTTATGGAGAAAATAATGTGCCGGTGAATCGATAGAAAGGAGAAAACAGTGTCGGCTAAAAAGCAGAATCAAGCAGTCATGTTGGAAATTAAGATGCTTGCTAGTCTTTTCTCAAGGGTAACCTTCACTGGGGACAAGTGCTAAAAAAAACAACATTGGCAGCCATGTTGAGACTGATTTAAGTAAGAATTGTTGAGGTATTCTGTTCAATTACATTGCTGTAGTTACTGTTTTCCTTTGGAAAGTAGCTGGTGTGGAAGCTTTGCCTGAGCGTTTCATTTCACACTCACACTTTTTCTAAAGGATCTACGCTGGAATTAGAAGAACCAATTATGCAGGGGAGAAGTGTTGATGTTCGTCATGACAGATTTTCTTATCACCGAGGTGTAGTAAAGAGTCACACCTCACATTTGTAATCCAGAGTTCTGTGGTAAAAAAAAAAAAAAAAAGTGAAACCGGGGGGAGCCGCTAACCAGCGAGGATGTGATTCTTGGCTCAGCACCGGCAGACTGAAGTGTGAACCTCACAGCCAAGGCAGCAGGAGACGAGGAGGGAGGATGCAGACCGAGAGCATAAGAGAGTCTGCGAGCAAGACGAGGAGTTGTCTGAACGTGTGATCTTTCCATCTGACCCCCGGGGGGGTGAGCCCTGCACGCCAGTACTGTACAGTCGCCGCGCTGCATTGTGGGATATCTCTGCCGGTGCGACGTGATCGCTTGTGAAGGGGAAATTCTTGCTGAGCTGGCTGTTTGTAGGAGTGTGCTGGTATTTTTAGATGCTTTCTTTTTTTTTCCCCTCACCAGCACAGGAAATATGAAAATGAGACGGCTCCAATGTGGTGAGGCGATATGGCATAGTTTTCCAGTCACCCCTCGTATCCCCTCCTCACTGAAGCATGAAATGTCGGCTCCTCCACCTCTCTGCACACCACGTGCTGCTGCATGCCTCAGCCTTATTTGGGAATCGAGGGGCCTTTTGAGTCACATACATGTGTTCTGGACATTGTGTTTTGTGTTGTAATGTTTCTCTAATTCCACAGTTAAAATACCGTCATGGCATCCCAGACGTTGTAAAGCTTCCCTTTGCACTAAAAAGCTGAGAAGTCTCATCAACTACGTTTGATCAGATCCTCCTGGGATAGAGAGATGTTGCACGAAATAAGCAAGAGAGTTAGATTATGGCTGCCAGAGCACGGAGGCTAAATCCTCTTTTTTTAAGTATATTAGAAAGCAATGTCCTTTGCCTTATATTAATGTGGTGACTTTCAGGCAAAAGCCCCCCCCCCCCCCCCCTCCTGTTTTTCTATCCACGCACCAACTCAGAAGAGGGACAAACATCAGAGCCCCAATCACTCCAATCATCAGGTGTAACACAGCAAAGGGATTTGTGGATCTTCTCAGGACAAATTATGTGAAGATAACAGGATTTAATATAGGCCGAGCAAAAGAGCAACATGAGACATCCTGTGAATGGTAAATATCTTTAATCAACATTTAGAAGTCTGCCGCGTGGAGACGAAGCAAGATGGCAAATGCACATCCGTGGTTCACCTACACATATACGATCTGTAAACACAGGCGCTGCCAAAATCTTTATAGACCCATTCAACACGCTCGCTATATGAGTCACACGTTTCGAAGGCTGTGTGATAACCATGTGTTGGATGCAAGGTGGTGGCACCGGTAGCCAAGGAGTGAGTGGGGAGGGGGGGTGGGATCGGTCGCCCGTGCTGGTGTTTTCCACCGGGCGATTGGAAAGTGTCGTGCACCATGTTGGACGTCTGCAGGAGAAATGTGTTGAAAAAAGAGAGAGAGAGAGATACGGAGGAAGAGGGCGTTTGAAAATGAAGTGGAGAGATAGAGGACGGAAGACAAAAAGTGGAAGCCAGAGGGGTTGTAACCTTGTCGTCGGTGTGTGCGCCAGCGAGCAGCTGGAAAAGACTGATGCTCCTGCCTCTCCCATCTGGCTTTCACACCCCCGACTCTCCCGAGCTCCACATGATCAGAGCTTTCTCTTTTGTTTTTTTTTTCTCACCACAACATGACTGTCTTCCTTTCTATATCACCTTTTTTTAGTGTAAGAAATTACGCTACCTCTTCACAATTCCATTATTAGATGTTTCTACTTTCAAACTAGTGATTGTCTTTATTGGGCTGCACCATTATTCACCATCATTCACCATTATGTCTTCGCTTGTAAAGATTTCTATATTGTTTGATAAAGCTTAGGTTCAGTCTAAAACAACCTTCAAGTCTGGAAACATGAAGCTGTAGCAAAACTCACAAATATTCATTTTAGAGGGCAAATTATGTTAAAATGCAAATCTTTTGTAAATGTAGGTATAAGTTTATTTATATATCTATACATAATAAATGTGTCTTTCATATACAGTAGTACTCATGTAGTTTAGAATGCTCAGGTATACTGTGTTCCTGTTTTTTCATTCTGAGCTTCAAGCTTACTTGAATTTTTTGGTTCAGTTAGCTACAGAAGTAAAACCTGACTTACTTGGTGTAGATATTTAGGGACAGCTCATCTCTAGATAAGAGTTTGTGTGGTGCAATCAGTTTGAATTTAAAATCAGTAACACCTCTGTTGACAGCTGGTATTTGCTCTTGATAATACAAACATATGTTACATAAAACAACATTTTAAAGTCAAACCATGACATATGCCACAGTTTGCCGGATCCTAGCCATGCCCAGTCCTCCCTGTAGCTGTGTCTTTTTTTCCCATCATTTATCATCACAATCCTTGACCTGAATAAGTGAATAATCGCCTGCAGTAACAAGGAAGGTGATGCTGGGAGAATCATCTCCATCCTGGGAGGTGTGCGTCCCTGCAGTGTGGATGCGTGCGACTCTCACACACGTGGCTGGGAGTGTGTCTTTCGGGCTGTCGGTGCCGTGCCGGTTGCGGCTCTGGGACGTGAGCTAAAATACGCCGCGCTGCCTCGAAAGCCCTTCACCCTGGAGGCCTCTCTTAGTAAGGGATGTCCCCTTTTTCAGAGCCCTTGTGGCTTAAAAAACAGCACAGTAACCCTTTCAGCTCTCGGCGCATGTGGGACAATTCACCTCTGAGGCAACGTGATACCGTTGGCAGGTTGTAAGGAGAGAGGTTTGATTCAGTGTCCTATTTAACTTGCCCTTACGATATCGTTTACACCGGAGCTACAACTAAACCTAACCACAAGCTTTTCAAACTGCTGCAGAGCGGACGTTGGAAGAATAGCATTCCTCTCCTGATGCATGCAGGTTTGTACTTACATGAACCTTTTGAATGATTGCATTGTAGTTTATGAGTGTGCACGCTCATTAAACATGAGCGCTCGTATGTCAAGGGTGTGTGAGGGTTAGAGACTGAATCCTCTCAGCTTCCATTACTCCTTCACTGTCTGGTCCGTTCAGCCAGGCAACTAAACCAGGACACCGCGACAGCGCTCGTGAATCCCAGCACGACATGATGCACTGAACCCACTTTTGGGGTAGTTTAGTAACGAGGAGAAAGGCCAGAAGGCCGGGTTGTGGCGCTCCCGTTGCCAGTTTGCGTTGGCAGGAGCAGGACGGAAAGATCTGGAGCAGCGATACCAGGGGAGCTCAGGCAGCAGCAAGCCAGGCCCAAGGCATTTAGTAAAGATCAAGGGCTGTTAAAAAACGACAAAATGACATTGGAGACGGTCCGGAGGAGAAGGGAGATAGATGGAGGAAGGAGGACAAGAAAAAGGAGAGGCTGAATAAGAGGATAGGGAAGACGGGTGTTGTTTGTCAGCAGATCGATTGCAGCTAAGGATAGAACGATGTCAGGATTCTCCTTCACCTCCGCAGCAGAACAGCGACACTTGTGACCCCTGAGGGGCATCTGTGGATGCTATAGATTTGTTTCAGTTTGACCGACACAATGTCAATTACATCTTCAGCAGGAATCTAGCACTGTTTTTATAAACAATATCAATAATCACTTTCTTTTATTATAAGCCAAGAAATGTCCCTTTGACTTTCCTGTGAAAAAAAACCCCACTTCTTAAAGCCTGTTAAAACCTGGTTTCAAATTTCAAGTATCTATTTATGGAAGAATAACATTGAATATTTATGTAAATATATTTTTCATACTCAACCATCAAGTTAAAGTTTGGAAAAAACATTCTCTAGTATTATGTATTAAGCCTTTCATTGTGTGGGTGTGGTATGATCAGATTTGATTGACAGCTGACTGACAACACCCATAATCAGATGTTTGTGCACTGTAATGACGTCATCTTTTCCAATCATGCCCAGCCCCAACCAGTGAGAAAAGCAAAGAAGAAAAACATAGAACAAATACAGAAATTTCTTATGTGAGATCCGCAAAACCACTTCAACTGTGGTATAAATCCCACAAACTCTGAGCTGTAGAGTCCAGTTTACTCCGTTGCTCATAGACAGAGGTTTGTTTAGAAAAGGTATTCAGGGCCTATTCATTTTATATTTGTGCAACCAATGCGTGTTGGAATCATTAGCTTTTAGTATTGTATAACATAGTAAATTTAGCTGTAATAGACTGATGATACACGTTCGCTCCTTTGCAGATAAGTGGTTGCCAAACTAATAGCCTTATAGCCAGTGACCATATAGACCGAGTTTTGTACTGCATTGTCATGATGGTGATTCTTTGAACTGAGCGAACCCATTTGAATCAGCAAACTGATTTATAATTTCCAACTCTACTTCATGTACACTATGTGCTTGTACATGTCATATCATTGGTAGGAACTGCTCCAATAATCTGCCTATAATCCCGAGTTCATCCACGGGATTACCATGTTAGCTATATGGCTGCTATACTTTAGCATGTTGACGTGGGACCAAAGGGTTCGGATGATGGCTGGGGTTGATTTGAGAAGTGCTGTGTCCTGATTGGTACTACTATTACTGGACATGTTTAGTCAGCATACCTTGAATGAGCCATTGATTTGTTGAACGGGAGGGCCTTTTAGTTTGTTGAATCAAATCATTTTCATTTCAGAAGACAATGAGATCACACTTCAATATAGTCTCTGATGAAGATAAGGCCTGTGGTTAAGAAAGGTTTCATCACTTACTGGTCTTGTTTGAGGATTTAGATTGAATTTTGCTATGATTTTGTGTCATTTTCTGTTTTCTGATTATTGATCATACTGTACAAATTGTTTTTATATTATTTTGTCTATTTATGCTTTTGACTCACAATACTTTTATATTTCCTCATACTATGTTTATTGTCATACACACATCTACTAAGGCAAATTCCTTGTGTGTGAAACCCTACTTGGCACTGAACCCGGATTCTGTCACGGCATCCTGTCAATCGGTTGGTGTCTTAGAGGAGGGAACATTTGTCTCATATTGCCTCTAAAAATACCAGCGCGCTCTTGAAGACCTGGAACCTGGCTTCTGAACTGTGACTGGCTCGGCTGCTGAGGCCAGGTTGTCTCTCTGAGAGGAAGACGAGCTAACTCGTGGCCGTGTCTCCCCCATGGGAGGCCTGGGCTGCTGCTGATATAATAAGCTGTCTGGGTGGGAGGGCACGATTGGGCCCGTCAGCAGCCCAGCCCGCTGTCTTTGGTCAGCAGCAGACGCTATGGATTTTCATATATTATTATGCTCGGGCCCCCGTGCTAGAATTACACACTCGATAAAGGTCATGGCGCTGCATGGAGCGGATACTGAGACAAAAAACAGACTGGGGGGGGGGAGAAAAAGTGTCATTAATTATCCATCAGTGTTCCTCTTGTTTTTAATCTTTTTATCTGCTCTCCTTCTTTTCCTTCTCTCCATCCTCTGCTCTTGCTAAATTCAACCTACTAGTATCTCCTCTCATCCACTCACATATTGTGTAATCAACAAACGCTGTGGCTCGACTCCCTCTCGACGCTGTGCAGACGCTCGCCTCGTCGCCTCCTCGAACCTGGCCCTTCCCACACAAACACATGGTGCACTGCAGTCGGCGAAGCCAGCTAGAGCTCCCTCCCCCCTGCCGCGTATACATGGACAGATGCAGCGCTGACCCGAGCCGTATGCCCGGCGAACACAAGTCTCGCTCGCAAGCAACAGCTTTGAGCGTTCGCAAGCAACCGCACCAAATGCTTGATTCACTGCCTCCGTCAAATGTGTCGCAGCTTCGGCGTCTTAGCCATTAAAGGAAATAAACAAAAACTAAGGCTGTGATAGCTGCCCACGCTTGACCCTTTTTGAACCTCCTCTACTACTGTGCACTTTATTCCTCTGCATCAAATGGCTGTTGTAAACAGAGCGAAGTGCATTTTATTCCTACATGTGCAGAGAAGGAGCAGCGGAGCAGACACAAGACTGAAGCGGTTAATAAATGTGTGCTGTTACCGACTGCGAAGATGAGCTTCCCACAGTAAATAATTCATAAGGAGGCTTTCCACAAGTCCCACTTCTTGAGAAATTTTATATAAATATTATATAAATGAACATGCCTTCTTTCCTTGTGGTATCAACTGGCATCCCTCTCAACCCTGTGAGGAGAGAGTAAAGAATGTGAGTGTACATATTTGTGCGTGTTTTCATTTTCTTTCTAATTAAAAATTCAACAGCCAGAGAGGATTTTGTGGTGGAGGATATCATTAGGGGAAGACGCTCAGGAGAAAGTGTTAGTCTTTGGATGATTGGGATGCAGTGATACAGCGTTAGAAGAGACAGATTCACAAGCTGCCGGGTGGGAAAGAAAGAAACATGGCTTCTTACTGAGCAGGAACCAGGAGGTCATTGTTTCGGGAAAATGGAATCACCGTCCAGTGCCAAGAAGGCTTTTATCACAAATCCCCCTTTTTCTTCACGGATTTGAGGGAACAGTTTTACCTGCATGACTTCAGAGTCCTTTAATAGTCCCAGATTTCATAGCAGGATTGATCCGTATTTGCTCACTTGGAACCCAAGTAATGGATACGCGGCGGCTCTCGGGTTGCTTGAAGTTTTCAGTCACGTAAACGCGATTGTTACTTCTAGATGGAGGACATTATTTCTTGTCTTTGTGACCCAGATGGAAATAGCGTTGCCCTCCAATGGACGTGTTATAAATGAGGTCAGCCTTCTCCCAGATGGAGGTCTGAGATCCTGAAAAGAGGTCTGCCGCTGTTGCCCTGCGGGCCAGGAGGAAGCGTGTGTTAAAGCTCAGAAAATCGGGCACGTTGGCGCTACAATAAACCATTCTGTTCGTAATTTATATGACATTAAAAAGCACCTTTCATGTTTGGTGTTGCAAATGCAACCAGCAAATGGCTCGAGTCAACTCTTTTCCAGTATCACCTGTCATATAAGGCGACTGGCAATATTTGAGTACACAAACTGAGTGGGATAGTTCCTCTGGTTTTCCAAAGCAAATGATCTTCATATGAAGTGAGATTTTAGTAGACAGCAAAGCGATCTTGATTCTTCGCTTGTGCTCACACTCAGAAATATGTAAATAATCTACATTCGAGCTTCACTGATTAGGTGGTTGAAAGAAGTTTAATTAACGATTGATTAATTAACTAATTAATTTCATTTTGGAAAGATTAATGGGAAAATTTTGAAATGTGACAGTTTGCCTAATTTTTTTGTAACGAAACTGGATGACATCACCTTGGGAACCTTCATGTTTCTGATCTGTGTTCTGATGTTTTATAGACAATCAAGAACCAATGAGCAGATGAATCAATAATGACCTAATGTGCATGAGACTAACTTGTGGATTTGCATTATTATTACAAGATGTTTCTAAGTGGAGAATGCATATGTAGCTGAACAGGGAAGAGTAAATCCTTTTGCAGTTCTCTGAATTTGTGATAAATCTTAGTTCTCTGATTCATAGTAATCTTTCCCATTAGCAGTTATTTCATCATGGGTTCCATCCCAACTCTCTTTCTATCTGTCTGTCTGTTTTTCTGTCTGTCTCTCATCCCCTCTCTGAAGTGAATACCACGTAAGCCTTTTAAGCCTTTGCCTTCTGCACTTACGTGACCTTAAATGTTACTTCATCAGATTCTCCTCCTCACTTTTAGCCCTTGTCTCATAATCAGCGGCTGCATGTTTTATACTTTCATCATTCGTCATCAATCGTCATTTGAAATGAAAGATGGAAGATTGTTATTTTGTATCATTATATAATTCTATAAGGTGCGTGCATACATGTGGGAATACACAAGTATGAGTGTGTGTGCTCCCTCTTTGACAGAGAGTTATTATCAGGATTTGGACATGCTCTGAAAACTCTGAGTGCAGCAGGAGAAGAGAGAGAGAGAGAGAGAGAGAGAGAGAGAGCTCCACACTGAGGACCAGGCCTCATTCTTATTTTTAACCACTCCATTAATGTCTTTTCCTTCAATAACTCCCTGCATCTTCATCAATCCTTTCTCTCGTCTCCCTCCTCTCCCTCTGCTTCTCGCTGTCTTTTTTTCCCACTGCCTAATAAGCACATGGATTTTAAACTTGATGAACTGGTTGGTATTGATATAGCAGTGGCAGTAAGGGCACAATATGGAGCAAGCAGGGAACATAGACATTATAAATAACGACGCAGCTTCTGGGACTTAAACTTACATTCCTTCCAATGGCCAGCAGGGGGTGACTCCATTGGTTGCAGAAAAAAAAACAAAAAAAATCAGATTGCATGTAAGCTTATGAGAAATTTACCGTACTTCTCACTTGATTTATTACCTCAGCAAAGAGTTTCCTGATGAGTTTATGGCCTCAATCACTAGTTTCACGTCTTTTTCATTACAGCATGATACTCGTTTTGCAAATTATGGTCCAATTTAGAGTAAAACAGTGGATAAAGCAGGGAGCGCTTGGGGTGTTACTACCATGTGATTGACAAGTCGGTACCACAGCATGTCCTTGGGTTCACAGTCAGATCCAATCAGGATAGAGATGTACCAAACAAACCAGTGGGTGGCGTCACAGTGCATTTACACAGTAAGAAATAGATTGTTGGGAAAAGTCAACTTTAAAGTTCCCAAGAAATCAACAGTTATTGATGGTTTCTTATCACATACGTATGTCTTGTGCATAACATTCAAAGTATCTTTATGTGAAAGGAGTCTCTGCACTTGCCCTTTGCATTTTACCATCTTGCAACTTTCCTGTTTTGGTTCAGTCTTAACACTCTCACTATCATCAAACATCTTAAATCAGATATACACATTAAGCAACCAGCTGATGAATATAGTATATTAATAAACAGCTATATTTCTCTCAAGAATTGGTGGAAATTAAACTAGAGCGTGACCAAGGATACCAGAGTGGAATCCCTGTTCCTATTTGCTAACAAGTTAACCAAATCAACTGATAACACTGTATGTCAGTGTTGTTTTTAAATCTTCTTTCCGCTCACCCAAGGAACCAAAAAAAGAAATCTGTTAATGCAGAAGTCTGTGCAAGGTTAAGAACTCTCCCTTGATGGTGCCTTCAAGGATGCTGCCAAAAGCATTTGCATTCAGAAGCTAATTTGCCCTTTGGAGGATGAATCATAAAGAAAGCTATTGCAGTAGCCAAGTCTGGCTGTAATGAAGGCACAGATCAGAGTTTTCGCAGCAGGAAAGGAGCGGGATGAGCAGAGACAAGCTATGTCTTTCAAGTAGAATTCAGCTCATTTGGTTAAGAGAGTTGCTCCGTGTTCAAATGATGGGTTACGGATATGATGAATGTGAGTTGAGGGGGACAGAGTGGAGTTGCTGATGGTCGAGCAGAAACTGTGTGTGGTTTTGGTGAGGGCTTTGGGACCGATAGAAAATGAAACAACTGATGAGTTAATCAATGATAATCAAAAATAATTTTGATAATCGCTGAAGTGGAGATGTAGAGCTGCATGTCATCAGCATAGCAGTGAAAGTGGAGCTCATGAATGATAGTACTGCATGTAGAGGATGAACAGAAGAGGGCCAAACAATGAGCCCTGAAAACATTTCATTCTTCAGACGGCACTTACAATGTCAGAGCTTCACTTGTCCCTGAATGCAGCAACATGTTTTTCTATCCTATTGTAACTTGTCACCGGCACCTAACACTTCATCTTCAACATGAGTATTAGAGTCATCATCATAAGTGACAAGAAAGAGGAAAAAATGAGACTGCAAATCTTCAGCAAGAACAGTCTGAGAGAGAGACGGCAGACAATGCAGGGCTATCACGTCTCTCCGGTGAGACAGAGCGAAGCGACGGATGACTAGGTTGGAAGTTCCAGGACAAGAAAAGCGAATTGTTGGGCAGAAATTATGGGAAATTGTGAGGGAGATAAAAGCATGTAGAGCAGGAGGGGGAGAGAAAGAAAGAAAAGAAATATGGATAAAAGGTATAAGCCGCCCGGCGTCTCAGGTGGCCTCTCAGATTGCCACGCTTTGAGAGGAGGCAACGGGTGGCTGAAAACACTCGAGTGATGAAAAAAAAAAAATCAATGGTGCCTGTCAGATTTCTTGATCTGTCGCTTTTTTTTCACATGGCACCAGCTCCGTCTGCTTTATTCCAGTGCCGCATACCACTTCAACAACCCCTCCCTTCATCGCCCATCTTCTCCCCTCTCTCTCCAGTCCTCTCACTTTCCTCTCTCTCCCTCTCTCCATCCCTCTTCCTCCCTAATGACTGAGCTGTTGGCAGGCGATATGAAGGCGTCATTTTCTCGTCTTATAAGCACATTAAACAGTTGAGAAAAAGACTGGCTCTATAAAATGTTAAATTGGACTTTGGACTTATCTCCTCTCTAACTCACTCTGACTTTCTCTTTTTCACATTGCGCCTGCCCTTTTTCTAGTTTTTCTCTCTCTCCATCTCAATCTGTTCTCCACCGCATTCTTTCTCCTTTAATTTATTGGAGTTAAAGTTGGGCTGACGTACTGTAACAGGCCTTTTATTAAAAACCTGATAGCGGCCAGCCGGTGTCACCAGTGTTGTCTACCTTTGTGATAATGGCGGTACCTCCCTGGCCATAGCCAGTCAATATGCTTTTAATATTTTTAATGCCCAGGGAAATCATGCCAGCCTGGTGTGGGAGGATTTTACTCAACAGTCTGTAAAACCTGCAGTGAAACCTGATTCAATCCTCCTTAAGGAGCAGCTAAACCAACTCAAAGAAATAAATTACTTTTAGTGTCCACTGATGTGCTATAAGGTGCTTCTGAGGGGTTTCTCTGCAATAAAATGGCCTTATTTATTTATATATATATAAAATCCAATTATGATGTTGGCACGAAATATCAGCTACTGGCGACCTAAATGAAAACTAAATTCACAATCGTGTGCCTCCCTTACGTTCCAGTCACAGACCTCAGCATCTGTTTTCTCGAGGATGAAACCTTTCACATTTTTCAGAAAAGTTTAATGACACAGCAGAGACACACAACTTTTTGAAGGTGAAAAAATGTTCCATTTGCTGCATGATAACAAAAACAGCTTTATTATATTTTCCATATTTCCTCATCTAAACATATGGCAGATGTGACATACTGTATCTTCTAGCTTGATGTGAACCATTGATTTGTATTTTTAGATGTATTTCTTGAGTCATGCAAAAAGGTCATTTCTAGCCAGTGTTGTACACGTTACTTGAAACATGTGATCAATAATTCATTTCATATTACTAATTTAAAAAGTTATACTAACCTACTAATTACTCAATGGGGAGAGGACTCCCACCACCTGCCAATTATCTATATGTCCAAGTTTATTGAACATACAGGGACAATTGTGTCACAATTCTGAAGTTAGGTTTTGGTTTAGACTCTGTTTTTTGTTCTTCCTTAGTTTTGTTGTTGCTCTCCGTCATGTCGTTGTCCTGTCCTGCCTTGTCACATGTATTGTTTAGTTCTGTCTGTTCCAGTTCTGTGTTCTGGTTTCTGTTCTGTTTGTCATATTCCTTATCCATGTCTTGTCTCTCACCCAGTCTCTGTATCATGTCACTTAACAGCCACACCCACCTCATCAAGTCACCTGTGTTTTCTGTTGAAGTTAATCACCACTGCACACTACATAAGTCAGTTGTTGTCTCTTTGTCTTTGTCGGATCGTCTCATTCCACGTTCCCGTCTCATGACCACGCTTCTCTTCATGTTCTCGTTCATGTCCATGTATTGCCAAGTCTGATTTTTGTTAATACTGCGTTTATTTTTATTAAAGACTTATTTGGGCAGTAATTGTGTGATGCGCTTGAGTCCGCAACCACCCGCCCTGACAAATTGTCCATCAAACTCCTACTATAACGCATTACGGTGCAGCACTGCTCTAGGCTATCATCTGCTTTTGTATTGAGGAAGTAGAGTCACTAATGTGTGCAGAACTGCATGTGCTAAGTGTCGCTAAATGATCTTCTGGGTGTTTGAAAGCTCGTCGAGTGATTCGTCCTTTGGAAAAATGGTTCCTTACAATATCTCTCTGACTGAAATGCGGCGATGATACACGAGATGCAGAAACTGGGATGTAGGTGTTGCCAGACACAGATACCCCTCATCTCACAGGCTCTGTCATCTCTGAAAGACTCTCCACCACAATAACCCCATTTGTTTCTGGGAGCACCTCTCGTCCTTGGATCTGATTTTCCCTCACCTTGGCAGCCTTTCTCTATCTGATTCTATCTTTGGTGTTACATCATTTGCCTGCATGTCTTTGTCTCTCTCCTTCCTCTGTCTTTCCCTCCTTTCTCCTCTGCGCAAGGATCATCAGCCCAGAGGTTGGTGACCCGCTTAGTAGCTCTGGAACAGATGTTCAAGGGGCAAAGTCGGTGTATATGTGTGTGTGTGTGTGTGTGTGTGTGTGTGTGTGGACTTACGACAGGGCTGGACAACAACAACTAACAAGCACTGGGCACTTAGACTGGAGAGATGGATTAGTGAGGGATGAACGATGGAGGGATAGCATGAAGGGATTGGAAGTAGGGTTTTGGTTTTGGGGGCCACGGGGGGATTACAACAACTGTGGTGGTGAGGGCAGAATCATTTTTGCTATTCTGCTATTCTCAAACCAACAGGGAGTTTTTGCAACGGGCTTTCACAGGTCACAGCTCGGTTGAAGAAACAAAAAAAAGTGGACCGAGGGGAGGGAGAGAGTGTCGAGCGCAGTGGAAAGGTCAGCATGTTAGAATAGGATTTGTTGTGCAGTTGTCGCAAGTATAGAACACTGGCAGCCCGCCTGTCAGTTTACACTCACTTTCTGCGATTCGGTCTCCAAGGGTTTTGTCGAACCTGCAGAGGGCTGTCAGGCAGCCTCCTCTTACAGCCGTGTTGAAGTCCAGACTCAGACAAGCTAAATGTTGTTCCAGTCAAACGATGCATCAGCAGTTAGTTCACATTAACACTGGTTGTTTAGCCAAATAGGCCTGTTCTCTATTTAAATAACCCAGTGTTGAGACCTTACACAACCTTATGGTCTAATGGCATAAATGAACAGAGAAAAAACAGAACACAAAGAAAAAAAGAAAATCTTACAGGTCAGTTAAGGACCCATCCAGCCGACTCTCACAGCAGGGAACGTCTTGCTTTTTCTATGTCATATGTTATATGACATTTAAAATCTCTGTCAAACCTCTGTGTCGTCTTTTTAAAGGAGCACTCCACCAGCGTTGCACCTAAAGGTCAGGTTACTCGTCACGGTTAGATCTACTCAGTTGTGTCCCGTCTTCTGTGGCTCCGGAGGACCTTTGTTAAATCTGAGAAAATAACACCGATGACGTCATGAGCTGTACAGGAGAACAGTGCTTAATCACTGGATTAACACTCAGAGATACTGTTTCACATGGGTCCAATGGGCTCTGAGGAGACAACGACTGTTAAGCATAGATTACAGTATAAAACTACGGTATTTTACTTTTTTTAACATACAAAGGTTGAACCATACAAATAGAACCTTCCTTCACCTCTGAGATAACATTAGTCCTACACAACAAAGTTTTGCAGGTGATGTTAACGATAAATACAACAGATTCGTGATGTGACCACAAAGCTTTCATTTGCTTGATTCACGTGCTTTGCATGAAGGGGATTCATTTTCACTTTCTTATGTTTCTTTCGGGTAAAAAATTATAAATCAATTTAACTAGTGTGCTTCAGTGGCTGTTTTAGATCACAGTTCTTCTGTTCTTCTTCTTCTCTGTTCCAGAAATTTTATAATTTTATTTGATAAGATAAGATAAGATAAGATAAGGTAAGATAAGCCTTTATTCGTCCCACTGTGGGGAAATTCACAAACTCAAGTCGTCTCTTGATCAGATTGTTTTGGTGTGATCCCAATCCAAATAATGGCCGAACCTCATTCAGCACAAGCAATATTTTAAAATGGCCCTAAATCTGCATTATATATACACGGTATGCGTTATTTGTGGATGAAATACTTTTCTTTTTAGTCAGATACTTTTTTTCCTCACAGGACAGTTAAGGTGATAGTTTGTTATGGATGTCATCAGGAAGCATTAGTTGCATTAATTAGAGAATCTTTATCTCCCCAATTAAGTCTCATCCTTTGCTCCATGCTTTTCTCCTGATACACCAACCACCCACCGACACACACACACACACACACACACACACACACACACACACACACACACACACACACACACACACACACCAGGTACAGACTGTTTGTTTCGTGGCTGTGTTCTCCCAATGACAATTGGACAGTGTGGGTGGCTATTATTAATTTCTACAGGTACTGGAAAGCGTGTGCGTCAGTGCTTGTGTGACAGGTACGTGTTTACCCAACACTCATCTGAGACACAGCGGTGCACTCAATCTGTTCTCTGCCAGCTCAAAGAAAACACACAAATTACTGGTTTATTGTGAGACCCACTGATTTCACATATAGCTTTCAGCTCTGCAGATGCTACTCAATTACTCCTTGAGGAGAAATTAATTTGCGTATGCCTCCGTCCTTAGATTGTGCGCGGGGCTTAAGACAGACTGAGCTGTGTTCGGTGGCTGAGAGACAAAAACGTGAAGTGAAGAAATATCAGACATGCAAACCAATTCTGGCTCATTATCAGTACAATGTGAGGCAAATATGTCCATTTTTAAAAGCAAACACGAGAGAAGAGTACGTTTGCCAAAAGAGACACATTTTCTTGTGCTTTTGGAAAACAAGAAAAGGGAATTTGAGTCTTTATGAACAACATGTGGAGTCAAGCAAATCAACCTACACACAGTCTGGATATGAGCTGCATTTTTATGCCACATGGAAAAGGGCCATTATATTGTTCCCTAATCCTCAGTGTGTGCCATGTTCACCAGTCCCCACACAGAGAGGAGGAAATCATAACTGATGAACACTTCTCCACTCAGTAGCCCGGGAATTGGCTGCAAGCATTACTGTCAGTGCTCAAGCATTTAGTCTAACGCCTTCAGGATGAGGGACTTAATATGAGTCTCATTTTATTAGCTGAGAGAGGAGACGATCGGACGTGTGGGCTTTGTTCGTGCGTGTGCGACGCTCTCACCAGGCAGCGAGAAAGACCTGCAACTCCCACACTGTCCACCTCATGTGCACCACGCGTACTGGTCCACTTTCTCCAGTTCGTATAAACACAAACAGGCCCTCGCTTTCTCACACACACACACATGCATGCAAAGTTGTCGGCGTAATTACCCAGCACGACTGAGGAGAGGCTGGAGGTCAGCGAGGTTGGCCAAGTCCCGTCGGAGGTGTTCAAGCTCCACTGATACTGCAATTTAAATCAACACACACACACACACACATACAAGCAACTACTTTGATGGTTTAGTGCAAGCTAATTAACAGTCTGGTACAAAGTAGCAAATTTAACAAGCAGAAGTTTGTTGCTCTTTTTTTGCATAAAGTTCTTTCAGTATACAACAGTGTCACATCGGTAGATATAAGTCATAGTCTTGGGATTAGTCTCAAAGTCATTTTAAGGTATAAATTAAGGTAAGGATTTTCATGTTTTCTTCCCCTTAAAAACACCTTAAACAATTACAGTTACATCATTTTAATGGGTAAATTAGAACTGACCAAAACTTTTCTCTTTAAGGTAAAAATTTAAGTAAGTTTTTCATGATATTCAATTTAATCAAAATACATCTAATCCATAATGAATCATCCTATTAAAAACATTACATCACATTAAAACGACCTCATTAAGGACGTTGTTAATGGAATTTCATGGTTAAAAAAAAAGAGAAGGGATTTGGTTTCATAGTGAAGGTTTCATTACGTAGTTGCATCCCTGAAATCGTGTTTTGTCAAGCAGGTCGAGCTGAGAAGATTAGTAGAATCTGGACACACACACATACACACACGCACACACGCACCACCATGAAGCTGATTTGACACACAAAAACACAGCTGGCCAGATACATCCAGAAATGTGATCAGTGGGCTAGCGCTTGACGTCACAGGGGTGTGTTCGGGATTATTTAATGTTTTGCGAGTGTGATGCAGCAGTGTGAGGACTTGTGGCGTTGCATAACGTCCCGTGTGAAGGGAATTGGGACACGACACTATGACAAGGCTCGCTTTGATTTCATTTCAATAATCAGAGAGCCATTGTGTGAGTGAATGGAGCCATGTCATCAATTTGTCAACGTCTTGTAGGGAAAGGTCTTATGTCATTTGTTCTTTGTTTGCTTTGTGATTTCATTTCCACAAATAAAAATGCTATGTATTGCAGCTGGCTAGTAATAGATAAAGCATCTTTTTTAACCGTCTTCTACGTTAAACTGTAGCTTACAGTCAGCTTAATCTAATCTGGCTCGAGGAGTCCAACTTCCACATCCCTCATATTTTGGATCTGTTGCTAAGTGACTCCGGTGACGTGCTGCTGTTTGCTGACGAACTGTATTTCACTTCTCATTTGTCACAGGAGGTCATCATCCTGTCTGCTTAATTGTTGCTGACCTCCTGCGTCTTCATCTGTGATTGACAGGTGTGAAGAGCGGCCTGGCTGGTGCTGCAGTCACTGTTGTTATCGAGCAAAGCGAGAGTCCCGCCCTGTTGTCATGGGGAAACAGAACAGCAAGCTGCGGCCAGAGATGCTGCAGGACCTCCGCGAGAACACCGAGTTCTCTGACCACGAGCTGCAGGAGTGGTACAAGGTACGCACACACGCCCTACACACTCATAGTAATGGTAGCTACTGTTGCACTACATTAATTGAGTATTTCCTTTTTATAATCCATCTCCAGTTTGACCACTTCAGCATCAACACGCAGCTTACATTTCTGCAACAATAACATTGTCTAATACAGATAAGATAAGATAAGATAAGCCTTTATTCGTCCCACAGTGGGGAAATTCACAATACAGTACACAGTACACAATACAGTAATACAGTATGGTATTACTCCCTTCACTGGAACCTACTTGATTTTAGGTCAGTTTAACCAGCTGTAAACAAACACTTACCTTCTGAAGTTTATATGGTAAAGCTGCTGCCAATTTACATGCTCACTTGGAGTTGTGCATCGAACCAAATTTAAGTCTAATATTTACTCTCCTTTTAGCTCACTTTTGGTCTCCACCAATCCAACTCCTGAGGGTCTTTAGCTGCTAAAATGCTCAACAATCTTTGCAGCCAGTCACTAACTTTGTCTGCCAGCTGTTTGGTGCTGGGAAGGTTGTATAAGTAACTTTATTAGAGCTTGTTTGATAGAAACAGCATTGGTAGGAAATCAAAAATGTTGATGAAAGCATTGAGAGTTGCGGGCTGTAAACCAAAACCGTGAGCTGAAATAGGCTACTCACTATTGCTGCTGTAGGAGTGTACATTTTGAAGTGTTTTGAAGTAATTCTCACCTTATTATTATTTTATGAACACTACTGTTGGTTTGCAGCGATCATGACACATGACACGACAGGAAACAAAGTTACTGTGGCTTTTTCAGGATAATGTCAATGTACTTGTGTTAGTGTCTGAGTTTAAAGTGTAAATTTAAAGTATTTAAAGTATACTTGTTACAACTTTATACCCGTCTCTGATAATTTAGCACTACAGTCACTGCTGAATCAAAACAAAGAGCACTTTGGTCAACACGGATCAAAACTTACTTTTCAGTAACAACTGAAAATTGTATCTGTAATGAGGTAAATGCAAATTATTATTGATAAGGTGTTTGAAATCATGTTTTATAGTCATAAGCACACTAACACTATGTAAAGTGCTCCTACACAAAAAAAGAATTTCTTCTTCTTGACAGTATTGTTTCCACCAGTAACACTGAATGTGACAGTGTTTGTCTCCGTCCACCACCCACTCTAGTCCGTTAAAGACTTGCCATGATGAACTGTACACTGACCCGACCGCAGGATTTATCTCATCTTGTGTGCATGTATGAGTGTTTATGTGGTGGCTGTACGGCTTTATGCATCTCTGACTTAGATGTATGAAACAGATGTGTGAACTGTCCTGAATAACAGCTGCACATGTTAAACTGTCACCTCCCTGACCTCTGACTTAAGCCTGGCTCACACTGACAGTGGTGATAATGGCGCTGACGCTCAGCAGATTAACGGCTCCAGGATGCTGGATATGTCATATATACTGCATGCTATAGTCCACAGGATGTAGAGGTGCCTGAGGTCTCTGAGAATTTATCCAGCTTGTCATTTTCCAGGATTTATTGACAATAAACCTAAATATCGCTAAAAGTTGTGACACTGACTCACAAAAAATGGCAGTGAAGAAAAGTTATAATAGGAACAGAACCATGTTCATTTTCCGCCTTCGCTTATGAGAGTATTTGATATGATGATCAAAAAGCAATTTCAGCCTTCAGATCAGGACAATGACTTTGTCACCTCGCTGCCTCTATCTTAAAGGCCTTTATAAAAAAGAGCCGTATTTCCACTGAACAAAGACTGAGACTGACATGACTTTTACTTCCCTTTTCTTCTCCGGCACAATGCTGCTTTATCAAAAATGTGACTTCTTGAAAAGATGATAGAGCTGCATTCAACTATCCAAGACTAAGCTCCTTATCAAAAAGCACTTCGTAAATCTGTTCAGAATGGAGCATTACATGAACGATACATTCACTGGTCGAAGTTTGGTTACAGAAATACGATCCCTGATTGTTCAAAATAGCTTTGACAAGGTTCTATTTAGGTCTGCTGATGTAAATTTCTATCATAGATGTGTATTATATTTTCCTGGAGACTGAAAGAGAGTATGAAAGGACTTATTTTCACCTTTGTCTCACCTCATGCCTTCAGGGTTTCTTGAAGGATTGCCCCAGTGGAACCCTGAATGTGGAGGAGTTCAAGAAAATCTACGCCAATTTCTTCCCCTATGGTGATGCCTCCAAGTTCGCTGAGCACGTCTTCCGAACTTTTGACACCAACGGCGACGGGACGATAGACTTCCGGGAGTTCATCATCGCCTTGAGCGTGACGTCGCGGGGCAAGCTGGAGCAGAAGCTGAAATGGGCCTTCAGCATGTACGACCTGGACGGAAACGGGTACATCAGCCGCGAGGAGATGCTGGAGATTGTACAGGTGAGCAAGGGACACTGGGTAATGGTTGGTTTGGGACAAAGGACGAGTTTCGGCATTTGGACTATGAAAAGGATGTAGGGTTGTTGTTTTTTTGCAAAGGATTGTTTGTAGCTCTTCCTCCTCTGGCCTCAGGTGCTAAGAGTAAGGTGGGCACATGTGTTACTTTGGAAACGAGGTCAATATAGTATCAATAAAATACACTTTAACAGGTGTCTCACACTGAAAAAGCAGTGGATACCTATTTGGAAACAGCCTTTATGAGACATTTAAAGGGCGACCGTACCCATTTATTATTCACTTACATAAAGTTGGGGGACTCACAAAAGACAGAAGTGAAAAGAAAAAAGGTCAAAATCTGTTCAAATATATCTAGACTCTTGCTCCCTGGTATTGGGTCAAACACCAACAGTTGATCCTACAGTTCCCATAATGCAAACCTACAACATCTTTGTATCGAACCTTCATCTTTCAAAATCCACACTTCCAGTTTGGTCCATAGTCTGTTGGAGTCCACAGACAGGCCGGCAGCTCTGTGAGGCTGTACTTGATCCAGCTGTCCATTGAGCTAAATGCTAACATCACAATGACAATGCTACCATGCTGATGTTTACCATGTTAACCGTCTTAGTTTAGCATGCTGACTTGCTAATGTTTGCTCAGTAGTGCTATCAAAAGTCCACCTGAGGTTGATGGGAATGTCATTAGCTTTGCCGGTATTTGGTCATAAAACAAATTATTGGACAAATTAAGTAAATTGACCTGATGATGAAAGGTCAGGGGACTTAGTTTGGACCACTAGCAAAGCTCAAAATGGTCAGAATTGGAGCACCTGAGGCAAGGATAACCTCACTTTTAGTTCCTACCATGTGTCAAAAATCCAACAAAGCTAGATCCTAAATTTCCCAAAATGATGTCATAAATCTCTTAGTCACCAAACTTTGCTTTTATGTGGTGCAGTTTTTAACATAATGCACTTATAAGATAAGACATTCCTTTATTCGTCCCTCAGTAATTTGGCCCCATCAGCAGGTTGAATATGTTGTTTTTCTTGCAGCAGTTTTGACACTGTGCCTGCAGATTTCCCAGAAGCCCTCTCCTGTACATTGTATTTGGACCAGACAATCAAACTGACTGTTGCATTGACAGGAGTAGACAGACAGAGTGCTTATCATAAGTGCTCGCTTTAATTATGTAAGTAATACATCTGTATGAGTATGTGCAAGGAAGCTCAAGCACTGATACGTAAAGTGTAGCAGGCACACTTAATGTGCTGACTGCAGTCCTGGCACAGGCAACAGATTGCATGAAGACTGTTAAGTACAGTACTACATTAGTGCCATATGTAATCCTGCTGCTCTTGAAGAGAGGAAATTTAGAGAGTCCTGTCGAGATATGAGGATCTCGCCGTATGTTCTTTGCGACGTGTGCTCGCTACTGGGTTCTCATGGATTAGCAAGTTAAATTTAACCAGCGTTTATCCCTGAGTGTGCAGAATACTGGGATTATCCTCAAGCCCGCTGAGGTTACGCACCGTCGCATGAGAGAGGAGGGGCCCATTGTGTCATTGTCCACCGTGGGAGAGGGAATGAGAGATTGAGGTTGTCAAAATAGAGGAAGCAAGATTTTTTTTTTTTTTACACCACATTTCTGGACGACATTCCATATCTTCACCTTGCACACCCTGATCAATAGACATGTTCACCAAAAATGTCTTCTTGCTGTGTAAATTAGTTTTTTACTTAATCTGATCTGTTCGTTAAATTGACTGAAAATGGTGTAGAGAGAAGAAAATGTATGCCGAAATTAAAATCATGTATGAAATAAATAGGTGATCTGTAAAAAAAAAGGAAGAAAACATTACCTACAGATGTAACTCTGTTGAATACACTTATAAATAATATATATATATATATATATCTTTGTTGTCCCACCAAAATGTTTTCTTTGAGAGAAAAAAAGTCTTGACTCAGGTCTCACTTACTAATTTTTTAGCCATCATCTAATGGACTTCCTCAGTGATTGAGTCTCTCCAAAGAAATACAGGTCCAATATTACAGCATTTTGTGAAATATGTCAGAAGATTTATCTGAGGACACTGATACCACTCTGTCATATATTTGTGCCAGACGAAGCCAGGAGGCATAAGAAAACTTGACTGTTGTGTTATGTCAGCTGCAGTATCTAGATTTGCATCTTCTGCATCTTGTGCTCAACACTTTGCAACCTGTGCATGGGCTTCCAGACATGTATTATTTAACCACACATATAGCGTGTTTATGGTGCTGAGACAAGGTGTTTTGGCAAGATAACTATCCATTGCTTTAGAAATATTATGTAAAATGACAAGTTCATGATCAGTGCTGATCACCGAGCATTATTCAGTATTCAGTATTGAAGTTCAGTTATTTATTTATGTGTTACTTTCAACTGCTGTCCAGCATATTTTTTCATGTTATTTTTCATAAAGGATTACTGGAATGCTTTATAAGTTTATGTGACATTTTTCATCCTCCATAGTTTTTCCCCCAACTATTCCTTTTGATAATATATGAAATAAAAGATGATAGATTAAATTGAAGAAATATGTTCTGTTGGCCCCATATTAAGAGAGAGTATTACAACCAAAGTCTGATGCATTTTGAAAGAAGTCAATGTCTTCATGTCACATAGCTGAGACAGGTGATCCAAGTCCAAACAGGGGCACAAACATGAGAAGCAGCCTCCTTGTGCTTTCAGTATAACATGTCTATATTTCTCTGTATACAGCCAGCTGTTAAACCTCTTTTGGAGTAATATATGAACTCTCCTTTTATCGTCCCGGAGATAAAATTTTAGAGCTGATACGTCTTGCCGATAAGCACAGAGGGCTTATTTCGAGCGAGATACCGGCCCTTCTGTGGGTGCTGCCGCGACACTGATCTACAGTCAGTTTTACACCCTGTGCTCCCAATGGGGGAAGATTTAATGGGCGCGTAAGCTGATTGTAGATCTGTGTCTGAGGCCTGCTGATACTCCGAGCTTCTCATGTGTTCACTCGCAGAGGTTAATTTAATGCTACCGGGGGGACGGGAGGCGCTCATATCAGTCCACAGATAAAGATACATCAGATCAATACAGTAAGCTCTGCTCGTAAGCCCCCCCCATCCTGCTGGCACATGGGACTGTGTCACTGTGGTATGGTGGTGATTCTACAACTATACAGACCCTGCGTGGGTATTTGTGGAAAGGCTGCCCAGGGAGCAACTCTTAGCATTAGAAGTAACAAATGTCAGTGAATCATGTGGACTTTAGAAAGCATATTTATCAGCATCTTGAAAGCCACGGCGACTTTGTTTTTCAGTTCACTTGTGTTTTAGTTCTCTCCTGCTGACTCTCCTTAATGGGTCCCTGCTGACTCGAATTTGCTTTCTGTTTCTCACCTCGCCTAACCCTGCCTCTCTCTCCCTCTGTCCCTCGCTCTCTCGTTCCGTCTCTCAGGCCATCTACAAGATGGTGTCATCTGTGATGAAGATGCCAGAGGATGAGTCCACGCCGGAGAAGAGGACGGATAAGATCTTCAGACAAATGGACCTCAATAATGATGGTGAGCAGAGGAAATGGCATCATGGAGGGATGTATGTGCTGTGGAGGGGGTGAGGGGTGAATGTGACAGTTTATTGACAATAATCTTTGAAATGTGCTCATTGTACTGGAAACTAGAGAATTTAGGACTGCGTGTATTAGGTTGGCCAGTCTCTCACAGGACTGAGACATTATGAGATAAGACGAAAGATATAATCGGCCATTTTTGTTGTTTCCTCTTGCGTGTGCTGCTAACCTGGTCACTGTCTTCCCTTCAGCCTCATGTGCTTTGGTTGGGCTACAGACCTACTGTCCAAAAGTTGTAGCCCAGATACATTTTGACCACAGCTAAAAAAAAAAACAAAAAAAAACACCACACACCTCTAATAGGTAATAAGTGATGACTGAGACACATACTTTTGTATGAGTCTATACATTGTTGTTACAAAAATCATGCACAGTACACTTTTAATATAGTATTATAGAGTCCAAAATAGTTTGTTCTGTTTATGTGACCTCATGTTAAACTGGTAAGTGCTGTGGATAGTAGAAGGATGACTAGAGTTTTTGTCTTCTGCAGTCTCTATTTTGACAGCATACTGACTTCATTCAAAGACAGATTTTTGCAGTCTGCATGCAACAAAAAGTCATATTCCTTCAAAATAATGTCTTTTCTCTTTCTCTGTCTACCCGGCAGGCAAATTGTCCCTGGAGGAGTTTATCAAAGGTGCCAAAAGCGACCCCTCCATCGTCCGGCTACTCCAGTGCGACCCCAGCTCGGCCTCCCAGTTCTGAGCTCCCCCCCCCCGACCCCGCCCTGCTACGACCCTTTCTTCCTCACCCTCTCTGTTGCTATTGAAAAAGTCACTCAAATCAATGCATGATGGTTCTCGTCTCTCATATCATCTTTTATTTCTCGTTGTTGTATGCAAGGATGGAGGAGGAGGAATTTTAAGGAAGCTATGAAAAGTCATCTCTTGTCATTTTACTTACATTTTTGTATTTGGGAAAAATGAAGGGACATGCATACATTTAATGATCAGTCGACAGTGGCTAATATTCCCCGAGTATCTCTCTCTCTCTCTGGATTCGGGGTTCCAGGGAGCTGGTGGATGTTTGTTTTTTTTTTGCAGGGTGGGCACGGCTCAGTTCGTCCCCCAACACACATGTATATCATGTATATACTGTATGTCTATGTATATCATGAGATGAAGTACATTTGTCTTCATGTATGGTGCACTCTTTCTGGCATTGAAAGGCAGTATTATGTAGCGTAGCTTCCTGATCTGATCTGAACGAGCGGTCGGGGTGGAGGTGGCAGGGGGGGTGGGGGCGTTATTGGGATTTTACTGCTATATGATCTTTCGCTGAGAAAAAGAAGGCCTAAGATCCCATTAGGTTTTTATCAATATCTTCTGGCGTTTTTGTTGATTTTTAAATTTTCAATGTTTTCTTTTTTTCATTTGTACATATTGTTTTCCTCCTTCATGTTGTTTTATTTATTCATTTTTATTCTTATTATTGTGCTTTTACTTTGATATGTTGTTAAAGATGACCATATTCCAGTTTACAGCGACAGAGAGAGAGAGAAAATGTGAGTTAAGATTGATGTCTTTGGGATTAGAGAATCTGTTAAAAGTGGAAGATTGTGAAATAAGGGGATCCCATAATGCATTTGATCAATGACACCAGTAGCACATATCGTTTGAGCCGCCATGTGTTTCTAAGGTATGGCTGTGCGTTTGGTCCGAATGTGTGTGCATGTGAATATGCACCGTGTGCTTGAGGCTAACTTTTACAGTATTATCATGTTGTGTTGTTTCTTAATTTGTACGTATTTTAAAGTTCTTTAACGACAAGCAGTAAACTTAAGATAGTCGTAACCTGTCACTATACTGCATGATCCTATGAACCAGACGACAACAACATCCACGAGAAACAGTCAACGCACAGCGGTATCTTTTTTGTAGCTCTGCAGCCTCCTCAGCACTGTACCAGGCAGAAATGATTCAATATTTGTCTTGCTTTGGGACAACCCCTCTCCCCCCCTCTCTCTCTTTTCCTCTGACAGACAGAGAACTCACTAAGGGCTCGTTCATCACTCTCTAGCTGAATGCTTTTCTAACCTCCTGGATTAGTCTGCTTACGGAGCAGTTAGATGAAGGGACACGTTTCATGAGATAGGAGCAAGTGCTGATACTCGCTCTGATTAGAGCTTTCAGGGTTTGTAGCTATCTGACAGATATCAGTGGCTGTGTTTACATTGGGATTGATAGAAATTCATATTTGTGATGAATGTTCTGACATATGTAGGAATATTTGGAGCACCAAGAGAGTGAAACAGTCTCAGTCTCAATTTACCTTCTAATTGAAATACAAAACATGAATTGAACACTTCATCTGAAATGCTGTGCACATGTAAACAGAGCCACTGGTTGCAGCAATACCAGCACAGCTCCCATGTGTTAATGAAGGCCCCCATTGTCAGATCACTATTGCCATCTTCTGTTATGGAGGTTAAACAGGACACAAATTCTGTTGTCGAAGAAGCTCAGCATCAAGCAGACTGGAAAAATATAAGTAAAACTATTGCAGATCAATTATGCTCTATCTGAAAATTTTCTATTGACCTGTTTCCTCAGAGTCATCATTGAATTCACAGTTGAAGTAATATTAATTGAATAACATTTTCAACTCATCCAAAGTGTTTCTTAACATGATGAACAAGAAAGTCAAGCCTGTTAACTGAAGACCATCTTAAAGCACTGAAGGATAAATGTTATGATTAAACATATTACTCTTCTATTGCCATTTCTTTGCTCTTATGGGCTAATGTCACAGTAGTTATCATGTATAAGTGTTTTGGTGTTTAGAGGCGATGGAATATTACTGGACTTAAGTGCTGTACTTAAGTCCAGTAATAGATACAATACAGTAGTAGTAGTAGTAGTACAATACAGTAGTCCAGAGTAATACAACTCTTATGCTTGCATGGCAATACATCAAAAATAATGATCCAATACTTTAAGTAGAATTTGTTGCCAATGCTTAAAAATTAATACTTAATAAGTGACTGCAAGACTTGTTATGGAGTCTTTTCATTGTGTGGGCTCCATCTGCCCAACTGCTATTTAGCAAAGTGCAAAGTGGGAATTCAAAACCCCTAAATTTGACACTTACCCTCTACTCCTCAGTGTTATTTGGAGATTTTATTCTGATGTCAGAAAATTCTTTTGAGCTCCACATTGAAATGCTTCATTGAAAACCCAGACTAAGGCAATTATATCAGGTGGGTTAGCAGCTCTGTAAAGCAGGTTTCGACAGGCTTGGCTTTACACACTGCAGAGGGTGAAGAGTAAAACCCTTGTATAACACACATGGATGATTTCTGTCTGCACAACCAAAGCAACTTTAGCTCATCTGACAAGAACCTCTATCAAACCACACTTAAGTGACAAACATCTGATCTTTCAAAAACAGCCAACATCAGTGCATTATGTGTGAAGCCCAACACTGATTAATGCTTGCAGCCGTGGCAAAGTGAACTAACAGTGAGAGTCTGAGAGCTGTGTTGGTGCAGCTGCATCCACTCGACATTAGACTGACCTGAGGTTAACTTGTACCAAACATTTGCACAGGAGCTTAACCAGCCTCACCTCTGCTTTGGGGATCCTATAGTGTCACTGCCTTCTGCTGGTAGGATAAGGAACAACAGTTGCTACCCTCTGATCTACTACAGTTTAACCCTTTTCTATTCTCACTGCCTCTGATGAACTGGTACCTTGTGTTGGATAAATACACCCCCCTTCTTTCTTTCTTCCTTCCTTCCTAACTTCCCTTTCTTTCCTTCCTATTTTTCTGTTGCATGAAAACCTCACGAGAGGATGTCATGTTTGTTCCATTGGACCTGAAAGCGAAATATACCTATGTGTTTCAAAGCTACACGCGTGGACTGTTTCTTCATTTCTGGTTATTTAGGAATGCATAAAAGAGCACGGCCAAGGTGAACTGGTGTGACAACAGAACATTACCGTCATACATTTAAGTGCAGCCTGAAGCAGGTTCATTATATTTCCTTATTAACCTACAAATGAGGTGAATGTGTGTGTGCTTACCAGTCAGGATGTCTATAAAGTGTGTCTGAGTGTAACCAGTCATACCTGTCAGGCCACTGGCTGCTCACATTACAACATATAAAAAAAATTTGGGTTACAGGGTTGAGACACAAGAAACGCAGAACAGCTGCATATTTGTGAATAAAAACTTTATTAACTTGAATAATGAATACAAAAACTTTCAGTATTAGTTTCTCTTGACCTAACTGCAAATAACATGCACACAGTCCTGGCTGTCAATCAAACAGGCGACACACACCAGAGGTTCAGGCCACACCCACACACACTCACTGTACACTGTATTGCTTCACTTATGAAAACCTTTACTTCTATCTATATGACCTACCTCTATTACACTTGTAAATGTAAACATTAAAGTATAATTTGATATTTTAAGAAATACACCTTTTCATTTTCTCACTGAGAGTAAGATGAGAAGATCAGTACCACTCTCAGGTTAAATATGGAGCTAGAGCCAGGAGATGATGAGCACAGGACAAAGACTGAAAGCATGGGAAGCAGCTTTACTTCAAAAATACACCTACCAGCAAAAAAGCCGTACAAAACTCAAAATGTCAAAATGACAAGTTGTGATTTTAGTCACATGATGTGTTATTTGCTGACTTCCTGGAGTCACTGTGCGGAATCATTACAGCACCAGACTCTCTCTTTTACCTCAGCTTGTCATTTTTACATTTCTGCTTTTGCACAAATGAATCAAATGGGAAACATATTGTTAATTAGTGAGCTTTAGAGTAGCTGCTAGGTGTATTTTGGCAACTGTGCAAAAACTGAAGTGTAAGAACAACACGACTGCTACCAGCCAAGAAATGGTTCTGCACAAAGAGGCTTTACAGTGGTGGGTTGGTGGGTTTTTTTCAGACATATCAATCGTCTCATCTCAGCAAGAAAGTGCCTTTCCCAAAATGTCAGACTATTCTTCAACTCCGAATGTACAAGCAAAGATGTCTTCACTTCGGAGGATTTGCCTCATGTGTCTATCCTGATATGAATAATTTGCCACTCAGAAGTACAAAAATAAGAGCAGACACACTCACACAGCCGAGATCACACACACTGTTGGGTTTGAGCTCTGGTCCACTGCACGGCTCAATAAAACATTCAGCTCTGAGTTCACAGTAGTTCTGAAGCACTGACAGGAAAATGGGTTTGTGAGTAAGATATTTGAATCCAAGTGTTGTAGCTGGAACTACACCCTCACAGCACTTCATCTTCACGAAGCTCTGACATGTCAAATATGGCTAAATCCAGAAGCTGGACCTTTCCAGCGTACCCCTCTCCAGCAGTCGCTGTTGCTCCGCTGCCCTTTGCTGGCTGCCAGCCCTCGTTCCTTGCCCGTCTCTGTCTGACCTTTGTCTGTGCGGCTGGCGGAGAGGCCGCCTCTCCGAGGGAGGAAGACTCCGATGCTGGGGGGGGAGATGATGTGGAGGGGGAGGAGGTCGGCCCTGCTGTCTTGGAGGTTCAGTATTCCCTCTTGGAGGTTCTCTGTGGCTTCTTGGAGGTTCAGTGTATCGTGACCGAGGTTCACTGTAGCTCTTTGGAGGTTCAGTATAGTGAGAGGGAGCAGCTTCCTCTATCGGCCTCACCACATTGATCTGCAAAAACAGAGAAGTTAATTTAAGAGAGTGTTATAATCCAATCTTAAAATTTTGCTTTAATGAAAACGGTCTCATGCAACATCTAAAAGATTCAGTTTTTAAAGTAGCACAATGTATGTTTGAGTGAAAATCCCACCGCTCTGCCGTAGTCTCTGGCTCTCCTCTTGTTGTTAGGGCAGCAAGGCAGACCCAGGAACGACACGCAGACAGCGAAGCAGCGGGCAGAAAACACCATCTGGATGACACAAGTCACGATCAGAGGCACCCAGAGGACGAGAGTGGTGCTCTGGGGAGGGATGGAGGAGACGAGTTAGTGGCAACCACCAGCTGGACCATGAAGAACACGATCTGAGCCAAGAGCAGCTTCGCATAATCAGGGCTACAGTTGCTGGTAATGATGGGATGCACAACCCTGTTTTTCACAGACGGCTGTGGAGCGAAAACACGGCAGCGGGCCTGGGAATTTCAGTTCACGCAGGAGAGCCAGCATTGTGAATAAAATATGCAGAGCAGAATGTATCAAAGTGAAAACTGTACAGGGGGAATTCAAAGAAAAAGAGCTGCCTTTTGTACAGCACACTACAAAGGGAATGAACGTTTACGCGTCTAAGTTTGGAGCGCTCTTTTGGAATTCATGATGAAATATGCAGGATGCACAAAAAAATAAGCCTTGCATAACCATCATTACTGCCCCTAAGCAACTATGAATATCTGAACCAGAAGTCTAAAACACAGGTGATGTAATGCACCCTCGGGCTATCATATCCCCAGCTAACAGACAACTCTGATTGAGAAGAGTCAGTCTCAGTGGACTGCAACGACGTTATTTACCTCTGTGCTGATTTGGAGTTGGAACTCAGTTTGTGATTAAAGGATGAATCTGGTTTATTATGACCTCATTTGCCTTTTTTTTTTAAACTTGAGCACACCCAAAATAATATTGATAATCTCTCACGTCGGTAAAACTGTCAGTTGGGTGTAAAGTATTCATTCATGTTGGTTACTTCTACTATTTGTTGAGATGTTTAGCTTGGACTGAAGTGAACTGCAGGTAAATCTACCACATATTTTTTGCTATATACACTCCTTGCTGCTATAAGTGTTTTTTGGCTTATTGTAGATTTTCATGTTGAGGTGAGTAATATGTGCAGCTTGTCCATTAAGTTACATTAAAGCTGTGCATTAAGTGTAGCTCCTATCTGTTTACAGAGCAGCATCCACTTATAAGTGGCCACAGGAGAAGTTAAAGTAGTTAACAAATACATTAATGAACACTTATACCTCATTACTGACTATATGTTCACACATTATAAGCCATTAATGTAATGTTTTTATGCAGCTTATATATGCTATATATGTGAAGTGCTACTTATTCGTCTGGCTAGACAAGCTTCAGCCTCTTGGTGGTTGCTGTTTTCTATCACAGTGAATGACAGAACGTGCTGTAAATATGGCAACCGCATAACAGCAGCCGTCTATTAAGACAAGTCAAACCTTCCCACTGCCGCTCTGCATCACAAAGTGACTGAAAGAATGTAAACACAATGGCTGTCTGGGTTGTAAATCTGTCTAATGCTGTGTTTGTGCTATTAATGGTGCAATCCGACACTGAGCTATAATTCAGAACCTACACTGTATGCGTCTACAGTGGGACTGCCATTAACCCTTTGCTCCAGTATAAATCCAGATTAAGACAAAGGTCACTTAACCGACAAACTGCAGACGACCAGCCGTGCTAAAATGCCAAAGTCGTGCTGATGTGCGGCTGCAGCTGTGAGGCTGAGCAGGTCTGACAGTCCATCTGCAGCACACTGGAACAGGACAGAGCCTGAAGTGGACCGACAGGGTCAGGTCAGCATTTCTGCCACCAGCCCACCGGCTGCAGAGTGTGACTGACTGAGTGACAGTCTCACACTTCCTCCTCCTCCCACACCCTACAAAACACATCCAAAAGGGGCACGGCCAGCACGATGTGCAGCCACACCGCTCTCTTGTGTTTACGCCGCAGTCGTTCAAAAGAAAAGAAAAGACGGTTCGTGCTTTGATCTCAGCGTCCATCGCACACACTAGTACACTCACATAGATACGTGTGGGGTCAAAAGGACACTCGTTGGTGATGCTGGAGTAGCCAATGGCATCGGGGAAGCGGCAGTGAGTCAGGAGGCTCCGCCCACCGTGCACGATGGCCCTCATCACAGACACGAAGAGTCCTACGGCTGAAGCTGCCGCCATGAGAGCTGCGGCCAGAGCGACTGTGAAAAGTGACCACGTCTGGGGAAGGAGCAGAAAGATGAGACACACTTTGAGGAATCAAAAACCTGATGACTCATAAGATGAAGTTTTAATGCTCCCAGTTGGGAAACTGGGGCGGCTGCAACAGTAAAAATATAAAAAAGGACAGCAATGAATAAACCATATTATTACAAATAGAGCGAATACAGCAGGAGTAACAGGAGTGACAGAAGCACATGAAAAAGTAGAAATGAAAAACAAGGGAAGAAGACATGAAAATGCCTGGGCATTTATCAAGCAGAGAGGATCCAGGTTTTTTTTTTAATCTTTTGCCTTACTAAGGACGAAAAGTCAGAATATTTGAGCCACTGCTAAATCAATTTCTACCAATCTTTTTTTACTGTCTCCAGTGGCCTTCCCAACTTGATAGATGTCCAGTTCGAAATTTCGAGATTTAGAATCTAGAATTTTTCAAGCAAAAATAGTGGAAATATGCCAAACATTCTCAGTACAGGACTTGCTGCTTCTCTTTGTCATGTGCACCAGGAAACTGAATATCTTCTGCTGTGGAACGTTTGGTGAGAGAAAACAAGACATCTGAAGATCTCCTCTTGGACTCTGCCAAGTAGTGATGGGCATTTTTTCACAGTTTCATAAATGAAACGATTGATCAAGTAATCAGAAAAATAATGGTTAGATTAATAGATAATGAAAACAGTCATCAGTTTGTTGCACTGGTGTTCCCACTAACAGCTACTGTTTGTGTACTCAGAGGATGATATATTATTCCTCTGTGCCCCAGAGCTCCATTGTTGTCCAAAAACTATTAAAAATATAAATGAGCCCCACTGTTGCAGGTTCCTTTATTGTGATGAATATAGCTGCTGTAGTTCATTCTGAGACAAACATAAACCTGCTGCTGCAAATCTGCAGCTAAAAACAGATTAGACACCATTTACTCGGCTCCCAGAGACAACAAAAAGCACAGTGTCCAGCTGTTTAAGGAACTTAGTGAACCCTTTAAAAAACAATTCCAATGTGACCCCCTGTTTAAAGATGTACATCTTCAGTAGGAACAAATGGGCTTCAGGCCAAATTCCACACACAGAGAAACGTAGTGTAACAGTATGGAGAGATGGACCAGAATAGAATAATGCCAGCCTTATCCAAACTCCCTGCAGGAGGCATTGGAAACTCAGCTGTGCATACTAACAAATGGTATTATGGGTAGTAAAACAGAATCCACCTTTAATAAGTTTACAGAAGGTGAGACATAGAGTAGGTACAAAATGTCTCCAGACCTTTAAATCATTGAGAGGGTTAAGATGAAACTTGATAATCACTATAGAAATAACTATAAAAATTGTTGCAATTTGTCAGGGAGATAAGAGCATGTGTGATAAAGATCTGTGTTAACAGGAATAAAGGGAGTGTTGAGATGACATGTTCTTCATTCTGTGTGATGCTTGGATGACTGAATAAGATAACAAGACTGGCTGAGGAGGGAAACTGCTGCTCGTCAGTGCTGCCTTGCCCAGTTCAGGGCTGTTCTCCCTGACAAAGGAGCCGGGGAGTGGTTTATCACGACAGGTTTGCCTGGGCTTACTCATTCTGTTCAGCTCGCTGCCTCATCAGTCCCGTCTGAGCGGCCCGACAGCTGACTGAACAAACAGAGAGGAGAAGCCGCTCCGCACGGCCAGAGGGAGAGAGGAAACTATATGGGCTCTGCAGGGCTGCAGTCACACACCCGAGGCAACACGCAGGAGCTCAAACTGATTTTTTTGAACGTCCTCCTGACTAGAAAGACAGAGACAGGAGCTGAGAGTAAAGTGTGAGAAAGCTGGAGAAATATCAGAGAGAAGCATGCAGCACAGGTGTAGAGATCAAGATTAGCAGAGAGCACCTCCACACTACTGATCCAGCAAAGTAGGACGGATCGATAAAAGGAGTCGAAGAGGGAAAAGACGAGGGGAAAGGTCCGAGCAGCACTGTCAGAACGCACTGTACATAGATTCCTGTCCTGTATTATTAATGGATTTTATCACTCCTTGAGAACCTTCAAATAAAAAAATATATAGTGTATAGGAAAGTAATACTAACCAGGCCTTTGCTCTTCTTGTTTTTAGACAGGACGATCGCCAGAATGCCAACAACAATTCCCTGCAGAGACAAGGCAGATGAGATTTTAAAAGTATTTGTAACCGCTGTGTCCACTAACATACAGGGATAAGGGAAGACAGATGTGATACACGATGACCATAACATGAAAAATGAGTTTGCATCATATGGATTGTTCATCCAGTCTCTCAAGATAGCAACACTGGGACAAAGTCAAAAAGTGATTTCTCAGAACACCACAGCTGTGCTACCACTACAAGCATGCCAAATATGTGTTTAAATGCCTTTGTGTTTTGGAAGTTGTTGCTGCAAGGCTGAAAGAAAAAAAAAATCATCACAGAATGACCCTTTAAGTTGACATCTAATATTAGTGACTGGAATTATCAGTTTAAGATCATCAGATGAACCTGTGATGAATTCAAATAACTATTTTCTGCTTTTTTTTTTTTAAGGGATCTTTTACATATTTACATTGAATTTATTTCTTATATACAGAAAAAAGGGCTCTTAGAAATTACTCACTCATTTAAAGTGTTTGACTAAGACACTAAATCACTTGCAGGATTTAATACCTTCCTACATGATTTTAGATGTATCCATGCTACTTTTTCAAAATGTTTCTCCAGTACTATACTTTCAATTCTAGAGCTCTTTTTCTGAAGGCGTGGATTCATTTCAAACTTGTGTTTTTCAGGGTGCATTAAAAGGTCTGAGACGAGAGCACTAAAATGAAACTTATTTTCCTTTGTGGTTTGTTTTTCTGTCAGTTTTTTCCAAATCTAATGGAAAGCATGTGAAGAACAAGTTGTAAAATCCAAAATATCCCCACAGATGTCATGAAAATCCCTTCTTAATATTGCCGAACTGCTGTTGGATCAGTATGAATCTCTTGTGTATGCGCTCACCACCAGACCAGAAGTGAGAGCAACCACATTGGAGATGGCGTACTCCAGAGCTCGGGCCTGCTTGTGGAGGTTGATGTGTCTGAGCACCACGCCGTGCACCAGCGCTCCCAACAGGAAGTTGACATGACCGATAAGGACCATGCTCAGACCCATCTTCATCAGGGCCTTGGGTTCCTCCAGGCTGGCACAACACACTCCTGAGGAGGGGAGGGAGGAAGAGGAGCGGGTTAACGCTCCAGGCAGCAAAATATAAAGAATCACAATTCAGCACAGAGCGATTTTAGATAACGTTACATAATCCACATTGCTCATGTTGTATTGATCAAAGACATTTGCTCAAAGAAAAAATACTGCTAAAATACAACAGCAACAAATCTTCGAGCACAAGAGTGACATTTTTAAATTAAACCTAAAAACTGGCTTTTACAAAAAAAACCAGAAAGCTGGCACAGCAGATGCTGTAAGAGAACAAACAAATTAAAGAAAAACTTGTTTTGGCTTAATTATAATCCAGCCTTGTGAAAAGGAGATGAAACATTATAAACATGAAAACATTGTCAGATTTCGTTAATTAAGTGATCTGTTGGAATTTCTTTAACTGAAGTGAGATTGGTTTGTTGATTTACACATCTACATGTGTGTGTGTGTGTGTGTGTGTGTGTGTGTGAGTGAAACATGGTATCTCCATTTTAACCTGTACTGCTCCCAACTTCACAAGACCATTTCACAACTGAATATTTGGGGAATTCGCACTCACACATTCCTGCATTTACTAAGACAAAAAACATGCAGAGGTGACATTTCAAAAGCATTCACACGCAATCCCTAAGTTAGTTTAACCATATGAGCCAAAGGATGTGGGTCAAAGTACAGAACTTACTTTAATGTGAAGGTTTATTTCTAATTAATAACTCAACACCAACTCATGACTCAACACCATCACTTTGGTACAGGTGTTGAAACAAGTTCATCATCTTCACTCAGCTGTGCCACACCACCACCACCACACCCAAACAGCCACTCTGAACAAACACACATCTACACTTTACATACATTTACATGAGCTGCTGTGGCAGATTTATTACCTGTACCAGCCATCTCTGTTAGGTCACCATGCGTTTAGACTGGAGCTGAGCCTGCTGGGTTGATCTTATCAGTGTGTCCCCTCTTCTCTCCAAACTGAGCAGCACACTCCAGTCAGGCAACAACATACGCATAAAGTGACACTCCTGCTCAGGCTTTTCAAAATAAAGTCTCACCATATCAAAGAACCTTAGAGTATGTCATGTATGTATGTCAGAGTATGTCATAAAAGTGTGTTAAGCTTGATAAATATACTGTACATGTCAATCTTTCAGATTGCTTTGAAGAGGCTCTTAATCCCAGTAGCTATTTTTTTTCAAGCAATTCTGTGCAATAGATGGAAGTGAGGAAAATAGAAGAACTGAGCAATGCACTGCTTTAAGCAAATGAAGATAACTACTAAAGCTAAGAAGATAATGTTTGAGCAATGATCTGTGCCTTATTAATCAATATTTAAAATACATTCAATTCTCTCCTGTACTTACTCCCAGCAGTTATTTCTTCTGTAATAATACATTACATGCTTTTATTTTGAAACCGAATGCTGATTACTCGTACTCTGTTGAATTTCCACAGCCTTGATTCAGGTGAGTTCAGGTGCACCTGTTAGCACCTCCAGGACTTAGTGCCAGAAAACAACCTGTAGATACACCTTATACATTATTATAAGCTACACTATAGTCAAATTACTTTATTCATAATGTGTTTTCTTTACACGAAAATATTGTTTTTTGCTAAATATGGTGCGTTAAGGACACGAACCTGTTGGACTACTTCCGGTGTCAACGCCTGGCTCAAAGCCTGAAAAAACACGCCAGACAACTGAGCTTTTGTTTGGTCAGATGAGACGATTATACCATTTTGAATGTTAACAAAAGTGTAGACATGCGATTGAAGTATCACTTTTGTAAATAAACCCACACAAATACATAGCAGGCTATGTGTTCCCTCTCTATATGGTTTGTGGTTTATGGTAAGTGCAGTCATTATATGTAACTTTAGTATAAAGTGTAACAGAAGTTATATTTCAGAATGTTGTATGTATGTTGGAATATGAAATTGCTTTACAAGTACAAACAATGCACCATAGCAAAATAATTGAACTGTCACGTTTGTCTAAAGGCTTCACATCCTTGACCTGACAATGTAGTATGCCTTTAGTGCCACCAGGTGGAGAAATGGCGCCATTAAAGTGAAGAGAGACCAGATCTTACACATGAACATACATTTACAATGCTTTTAAGTAGTGAAAAAAAAACTTTATTTCCAGTGCTTTTACAGTCTTTATAGGAATACAAAAATAAAACAAAACAAAAAATAATAATGTAAGTTTTGATCAAGACTGCTCATACTTATGAGCTCTGCCTGCTCTTTATTTGATAGTGATGAATTAATTCATGATGTACTTCAGCCAAACTCATTCAACTTTCTTTTAGTGCTGAAATATTTATTTGTCTTGTAAAAAAAAATCTGATATCATTATTGAGCATTTTATGTCAAAATACAATATATTCACATTAGACTTAAAATCCCTTATAAAAGCACAAAGAAAATACCCTCAATAAGGATGAGGATCACCCTATAGTAAACCAATTAGAGACTGAGTCGCTAGCTATGATGACTTGCAGTCCATGTCAGGGTGGATCTTTCTAGACGAGCGGTAAGTGTGGACGCTGCCTCGTTGTCTGAGGTTCACCACCCGGGAAGCAATCAGATAGAAAATCTCACAGATGTTGAGCACCACACATGCGACGGACGCCCCCACCATGAAGTAGGTGAAAACGGTCTTCTCAGTGGGCCGGGATATGTAGCAGTCCACCACATTAGGACAGGGCTTGACATTGCATTGGACCTTTCTGGGGAGTTTGAAGCTGTCGTAGATGTAGTGGAGCAAGTAGAGAAAAGTCATCTCAAAGGCAGTCTTGATGAAGAGGCTCATCAGGTAAGTCCACCACAGGCCGCCGTGCTTCTGTCCTGGGTTGTCGTACAGCCGTGTGTCCTCTCCATGCTTGGCTCGGTACTTGCGTTCCCGCTCTTCCCTGTAGGCCACATGCAGAACCACCATGAAGGAAGGGCAGGTGACGAAGATTAGCTGTAGAGCCCAGAGACGAATGTGGGAGATGGGAAAGTAGTAATCGTAGCAGATGTTTTTGCAACCTGGCTGGAGGGTGTTGCACTCAAAGTGCAACTGGTCGTCACTCCAGACCCGCTCAGCGGCCACCACAAACACTAATACCCGGAACACGAACACCAGTGAGAGCCAGATACGCCCAAAGGCAGTGGAGTACTTGTTGACTCCACTGAGAAGACCCTGGAGAAACTTCCAATCCATGAGTTCAACTCTGATTGGCTTCTTCTGACCTTAGAAATTTAGAAGTTTGTCTTTAAATGTTGTAGGGGGAAACTGGGGAGCTAGAACACAGTAAAAAGAAAAAGACAAGAGTCATGTAATTAATTAAAAATATAAAATATGTGTCTTAATTTCAGCTTTGATTGAATAAAAGATTCTGTAATCTGTTTCTGATATTTCACCGCATATTTTAGAGAGATGTTCTCTTTTCTGATCAAACCATTTCTTTGACAGCTACGAAACCTCAATCCCCTCTTCTGTATCTCACAGTTAAAAGCGTTTGGCACTTTGAAGAAAAATGCCTTTAATAATTGATGAAACACTTGTTCAACACATAAAACCCTCCTCAGTGAACAGGAACCCTTGACTTCAGGCTGGTACACTTTTACGTCCAAATTCAGAATTATCAGATATTTACAAAAATCAAAACATTAAACATATTGTCTGTTTTCAATTGAGTATACACCAAAAGGGTCGGCAAACTGTGACCTTCTAATGTTTTACACAGAGTCAAACCTTTTTGGTTTTAATACACCACATTGACCTAAACGCTTAAATTGCTTCTCAGAATAGACAATTAGAAAAGTGTAACGAAAATATCTGAGCTTACCATAAGAGAACAGATCTCCCACTCAGTCCATCGTGTCTCTTGTCTGGGAAATAGACAATGAGAATGTGTTCAGCAGGCTTGGGTAACCGCTCTCCTGCAATGGGTCTCTGATATTGACTCTGCACAAGAATCAACTCTTGGCCATAATCTAGAGGTGTGGCCTCTTTTGGCATCCACCCAGAATTTACCTTTTAAACCTCCCAACTACTCCTCGTCAGCATCACTTCATCTGAGAACCAATAACGGCTAAGCCAAGAGCTCCATGAACAATAACTGTTAAACTCATTTTTACTATGTCAGTTTAATTGTGACGGGGTATCCTTACTGTCATTGGTGAATAGAGCAAAAACAAAGTTAACAAAAGACACATTGGTGATTTGACGGAACAAAAAAAAATCAGTGCCAGAGAGTGACTTGTGCTGATAAATAAAGGCGACATGGTACAATGAGTAACAAGTGGACCTTAGTAAGCCTCACTGAGGTGTGTTCGTCTACATGCTGAACACCACGTTCCTTAACAGGTGACTTGGTATCAGTTCTATTAGGCAACTGGGATGTGATACACCATCCGCAGTCTTTGGTTAATCAAGATCAAACAGGGCCAACACCTAACATTTGTTTGCACAAGCACTCTGGAGCCATCGGTACTGAAATACACCTGAGATATGGAGAGCCGGTATCAAAAAATCAAATCAGATGTAATAGGGGTTTGGTGATTCATTTTCTCGAGAACGAATGTGCCATAGTCACTGCCTTTTTAGTACACTCACTTTCATGATACTGTTCTTTGTGATGTGGTAAATTGTTAATTGGTCTGAAACTTGATGCAGGAGTGGTGATTTTATCAACAGTTGTCAGTAATGTTACTCCCATCAGTAACCACTTCTAGATCATTTTGTGCTTATGTCATGATGTGTCACATATTGTAATTTACCATCTAGAGCTCTAGGTGTTCAATTTACTCCATAGTACTGCACCCATTTGTGTCCTGCATGTTGTGAGTTCATTTATCGCATTTAACAAAGTTATTGTTTAAATAAAAGTTAGCTGAATACCACAGGGAATCAATATAATAGGTAAGATTTCTGTAAATGTTCATAAAACAATACAGGAGGAATATGTGAAAAAGCTATTTTTATAGGATGGTTGTGTGTTTTAGAAAATCTTCATATCTTGGTTAAGTGCATGACATTATATATATTTGCCTCATTTCCAGTTTGTGTTGAAATAAACACACTGCAGCTCTCACATCTCTGAATGAGTAAACCAATTTTATTTTGTGACCATACAGATTAAAAAAAACCAATCTCACATCAAAAATAATCATAAAGTCAAAGTAGTTTAAATTACCTCTGGTGTATATGCTTTATTTTAGATCGCAAGCCTTTAAAAGGAATACATACACGTTCAGGTCAGAAATATAAGAGACAAAAACATTACATCAGGGGCTTTCAAAGTGGGGGGCAGGCCTGCCCAGGGGGGATCCAAACTGTTTCAGGGGAGGCTTAGCGAATGTAAGTGAACAAATTTTACATTAGTACATTATCAAAAGGAGATCACATAGAATGGCCTAAATGTGCAAGATTTGCTTAACGAGATAGTTCAGGGATACAGGAATACTCGAGTATTTGACTGATTTTCATACCTTCCCAGAGTTAGAAACTAATAAAAGCTTTAGGAGAGACATTTATGTATTTGGTGTAGTCTGAAGTTATGTCAAATAGCAATAATATTGACTTCATTGTTGAGTGTCTAATCATCAAGCCTTATCTGAGCTGAGGCCCACAGTCTCAGATCTTTACATTATTTTGATGTTAAAAAAAAAGAAGAAGAAATTGTAAACAATATATTTTTTAAAACCATCAGTCTTTGCTGATAAATCTGGACAGCAATGAAAAAAGCTACCCAACATAATTTTTACCTTGTACAAAGTCAAACTCATTAACATGATACATGTCTCTCAGGAGACTGCTATGCTGTACGCTGGGGCTGAACTGTCTTTGCCAGCATCTCCATTGCCACTATCAGCCATCTTGGCCTTCTTCAGGGCAGACTCGTTGAGTGAGTTCTCCCTCTCAGTCAGAGGAGTTTTGTACATCATGAAGGAGTTTTCTCTCGCTGAGCGGCGTCCTCCTCTGCAGCACTCCCAGACCCTCTTCCCACACAGGTAGAGCATCTCGCAAAAAGAGAGGACGATGCACACGCAGCTGGTCACCACCATGAAGATGGTGAATATTTTCTTCTCTGTGGGCCTGAGGAATACATGGTCACAAATGCGACAGATAACGTAAGATTGACATTTATTGATTCCTTTAAAGAAAGGAGCTTTTCAAGTGGTGGTCAGACACATACTTGAGCCATTGAAGTTCCAGGATTTTAATCGTTTAGAACCTTGAAGGTACCCTTACCTGGCAATGTAGCAGTCCACCATATTGGGACATGGTTCTTCATTGCATTTCACCAATGGTGGGAAGAACGTGGCCTCGTAGATGTAAAACAGCAGGAAAACAAACACAGCATCCACCATTATCTTAAACATCAGGCTAAAGAAGTAGGTCCACCAAAGACCCCCTCGCTTCTTCCCTGTGTCATCATACAGAGGGGTGCAGTCTTCTCCGTGCTTCAGCCGATGTTTGCGCTCGCGATCTTTTCGGTAGGACACATGGAGCGTCACAAGGAGGGACGGGCAGGTGACAAAGATCAACTGGAGAGCCCAGAGCCGGGTGTAGGAGACGGGGAAGTAGTGGTCGTAGCAGACATTGTGACAGCCAGGCTGACGGGTGTTGCAATCAAAGTCCTTTTGCTCGTCTCCCCAGACCTTCTCACAGGCCACCAGGAAGACCAGGAGTCTGAAGATGAAAACGATGGCGAGCCAGATGCGACCGAACGCAGTGGAGTACTTGTTCACCCCACTAAGGAGGCCCTCGAGGAAGGCCCAGTTCATGGTGTTGTTTCAGATGTCAGGTTTGACCACTTTGAAGCAAAAGAGGCCCCAGATGCCTCAAAATGCGGCAGGCACTCTGCTGAGTGCTCAAATACAGATGGCTCGGACGCAAGCTGAAATGAATGTCAGGCACAAAGGCTCTTTAATATAGTACTTATTACTACTGCCTTCTTGGCACAGGTTAAAGGGGAGGGAAGAACATTGAACAAAGCAAACATAGACTCATTCTTCTGCTACAGTCACTAGTGGGGTTGCCGATAGCAAACACTTCAATACGAGAGTGAGACAGAGGCAAAGAGATTACTATGAGTTCTTCGAAGTTACACATGAGACATTTAAGGAAATAGTTTGATATTTTGGGAAATTCTTGTTCTTGTTGAGCGTTGGATGAAAAGATGTCTGTTAAATATGAAACTACATCCAGTGGCTTACCTTAGCATTAAGACTGGAAGGAAAAACATCCACCTACCAGTACTTTGCAAAGAAGTTCAGAGTTACAACTTTCAGCCTTCATTTTTCACCCTCACAGTGCTGATTCTCCACGATGGTGTTTTTTATATGAGGGGGAGGAGGAGGTCTGCCGCCTGGACCATCATCTGGGAAGAGATATATATCAGCTACATACACATCAGCCAGAGTCAAGTATTCCTGTGGGTTTGGACCACAGACTGTATATGGTTTAGACATTGTCTGTGTCTGTCTGTGTGAAGCTGGACAATCAAATCTAGGTATATTAGATTACTCAGCAGCTGATACTCACTCTCCAACACACAGCCTGTCTGTGAGGTACAATAATGTTAGGATGCAACTGAGGCGCCCACGTCTACAGATGCAGAGAGTGGGAGGCCCAAGGGAACCTCCAGGGCCCAGGGAGACAAATATAAGAAACTTTGGGGACCAAGAAAACATTTGACTTAACGCTATTGAGACACTGGAGCACTGTCATGTCACAAACTGTAAATACAAATGGTGAGCTTTTATAACCCACCTGTTATAAAAGAGGGTGATTGATCACCCCACTGTAGACTTAAGAGGCTTGGAGGGCCACACCAAAATCTATTCATTTTACCTTGAAAGGCCGGTCATCTTTATCAATCATAATAATATTCAGTTTGACATAAGAATGAAGGAGTTTAGTGCTTTTCAGGACATCCGAAGTCACAAGCCGCTGCAGTTTCAGTGGAAGACATGCCAAGGTTTTGACAAGTACACAATAGGCCTGTCACTTTTTATTCAACATTCGAATGTTGGATTCTACATGGTGTATGGTTTCCATGTCCTGGCTTTTGTTTGTCAAAACTGAATAAGCCCACATCAGATGAGTTTGCCAATGGCAGTGTTCGTGAAACATGAGCAATAGTGATAAAGTTGTACATGTTACTGTTATTTTAGGATTTTAAATGTGTAAATAGGTCTAATTAAACAATTTGTGTGATTCTGACAATGCTGTTTCTCAGTGGTTACTAGTATGGCAAGCTTATGACAAATAATGGCATTAAATTTGTGTGTTACAAGTAAAAGTCCAGCATTTAAAAAGTTACTCAAGTAAAAATCTGTAAGTATAATTAGAAAAAATTACTCATACATTACTGTAAAAGCAAGTTCTCGGATTTGAAAAACTGGAGCCACAAATTGTTTTTGCATGAAAAATAGCCAAAACTATTTAAACAAGTAGCCAATGCATCTTCTGTCATTTGTACATTTTCAAGAGTTTTGTGCAAACATTTTAATTTGTAAAGTCATGATTAACTAGCACTGTTGAATAAGTGCAGTGGAATAAGACAGAGATAAATATTTCTGTTATGTAGTAGTGCAAAATCATATATTTGCCTGAGATTTAAATACTTAAGTAAAATATATCAAATTTGTACTTAAATAAAGTACTTGAGTAAGTGTATGTTGTTACATTCCACCACTGACGTAATCAGATTAATTACAAGTCAGGTCCATTGGATTTTAGCGAAAATCATACCAACTGCATCTCATCAGGTGAATCCTCACCAGTGTGTTCAAGTAGATGATGAGATTTCAGAGATGTTAAATGCAGACTGCTACAACTGAAAACTCACAATATTTGTTGGGTATAATAATAATAATAATAATAATAATAATAATAATAATAATAATAATAATAATAATAATAACAATAATAATAAACTTAATATTATTATTATTGTGACAGACTCTGTGTATATTATGTTCTTGTAATTTGAATCTCCTCAGAGTTGGAGTGTTTGAGCTCTGCTTTTGACATGTGTCTGTGTCCCCTTTATTATTCTTTAATTAAACCCTTGTTATAATTGTTGTTGTTTGATCCTTTTTCATAACACTTCTTCAATAAATGCCTGCAAATGAAAACAGACATCCTGTAGCTGCAGACAGACGCACTTACTGGATGTGTTGGGCGGTGCTGAGTCAAGACAGACACGTTTAGCGACACATTTTTCTTTAGCTGACCAAAATAAGAGAATAAACTAAAGAGACTAACAGTGAAGCTTTATAACGCCTGTTGCTATAAAGCTTCATAAATATATATATGAATGGGCATTATTGCTATTTCAATCAAATTTTGCTAAAACGTAACCTTCATTTTCATTTTGGCACATTGTGGTGTTTAAATTAAGCTCTGGTATTTTCAGTGGGTGTACCGGAAGTCACGATACTAACTCTTGCTAGCTTGACGGTGGTGTCGGGTGAGGGGTCATAAATTGAGACAGACTCCCCACATTTCCATCCACTGTTTCCCCGCCGCAGAGCTGAAAGACAACATGACCCTGCACCGTTCACCCTCTGCTCCTTAATCCACCGTAACCGAGGAGTCACTTTCTTCGGCGGGGTTTGGCGGACTGACACTTTCTCTACACTTTTCGCTGTCTCCCCTCTCCGTCCGGCCGGCTGCTGCTAACCGTATCTGTCCACACCGACGGGAGGTAAGAGAGAGCTGCTCCGCCGTGGGACACTCCGCTGCTAGCTAGCAGCTAATTTAGCCAGCTAGCGAGCTAACTCGTTAGCAGCTGGCTGTGTCCCAGATCCTCTATCTAATGACAGCAAGTGTTTGTTAGCAGTCACGTATAACCGTGAAGGTTTCGTACACAACAACCCATCTGTAATACTGTCAATGTTACACCCGAGGTGCAAGTTTTAGATAAGTTGTTAGCCGAGGCAGACTGTAGAGTCTGTCTGACCAGGCTCAATAGTTAAGTTTCCTGTGTCCGTCAAAATAAAAGCACAATTTGTGCACATGGATAATGATTCGGAAACTAATGTCATCAGTAGCATGTTGTGATTAAAAAAAGCATATACATTGTGATTAATCGTGTCTCCGTAAAGCATTTAGCATTTAACTTTTTCTAAACTTGAAAAGGTTTGTGGTATAGCTGAAACAATGAGTTGATTAACTTAAAAGCTATTCATTGAACTAAAGATATAAATCCAGTTAAAATACTTACTACGTAACCTTAGCCCAGCGTACCCCTGCCATTTAGGTTGTGCGGTGGTTTACTCTGTTAGCCCACCTACTGTGAATACAAGGGTTTTTTAAATTATTCTCAAATCAGGAATTTGTAAGAATGTACAATTAAGGGCAAATTTTCTGTAGGTTTATACCAGCCAAACACAACTGTAGGTAAATGCTTATGCATGCTTTTATGCTAAGTTTGAATCTATTTCTATCTGCTCTTGTGGACTTTTAATTACTTCATCCATTATTTTTTGTATTAATATTAATTGTGTTCGTTATTGAAACTTTAAAAAAAAAATGCAGCACTGTTTGCAGGAAAGTGCTTTTACTTTGAAGGTTGCATTGCAGTACTTTCGCTTTCTCTTTTACTGTCCTGTCTAACTTCACAGAGGGTGGCAGCAGCTGTAGATGGAGGCTGGGGCTCGGGGGGAGGTGGTGGTGGGGGGGGGACCAACCAGAGTTGTTAGCTTAGCCAACGCAGCCTGCTAGCGAGTCATCTGCTGTTGTAGGTTTGCCAGTATGCTAATAGGCGCAGCTTAACCGCAACACACTGCAGCAGGTCTCCTGTGTGACTGTGTCGAGCTGAAGCCGCGGAGCCATGCGACAGTGGTGCGTCTCCGCTGCGACCCCTCGCTCTGATCCGCTGCCGGGGCGCCTGTCCGTGTCCCCCCCTCCACCAGGTAAGACCCCACTCCTCCACCAGGTGAGACATCCTCACTGACGGGACAGCTCACTGCTTAACAGAGGTTTTAGTTTTGCACAGAAAGTAGCCACAATACCACTTTGTCACATATTTGATTACAACACTTGAAACCGAATTCCTTGTAAAAAAAAAAAAAAAAATCTGCCAAGTGAACTTTGTTCCTGCTTATCAACAAAGGTTCATATGAGACAGGATTGGACTTGATGTGTTTTAGAAATCGTCCAGTCTTTCTGGTAAATTCGGCATACATCACATTTGACAAGACCAACTTTTTAAAGGTAGTTGCCTCTGCTTCTTGTAGCTCACTGTGTGTTGTGATTGGAGTACTGCTGTGTAATTAATCATACCTATGCTGAAGAGTGGGTTCAACAGACTTGTCAAACATGTTAATATCGTCCCTGATGTCTACTTTTTCAAGTAAGCAAGGTCATGTCAAAAGGCCTTCACACTGTAGTCTGTGTTTCTGTAAATGTTGAGGCATGTCCTCATATGACCCTGCACAGGACAGGCAGGTATGGACAGTGAAAAGATGCAGGGGTGAATGTATATGACTAGGCTGGGTGGACCTGATGTTAGGTTATGTATGCCAGGGTGATCTTACTTTAATTCCACCCTGGACAAATGGAGCAAGGTTAGCCCCAAGTGTCTGTGCCAAGTGTTTGAGAGGGTGCCAAAACTTTGAATGACCCAAGGGTTCTTCAGAGGAGAATGCAGTCTGTTTTTTTTTCCCTGAGTTCAGTTTTATGAGCCAATCTTGTATTTACTCACAGTTATTTGGCATAAGCATAACTAAAATCATTTCGGATTTGTCAAATTTGCATTGAAAGTGTTGTGTTCAAGATAAATGAACCCCATCAAAGGAAGTGTAGCCTTTGAATTCAGCTTTGCATGCCTTTTTTTTAATTTGGTTTTTCATCTATTAATAATCCTTTCATCAATTTGTCAGTTTGTCTAGAGGTTCTGAAAGTGTTTGCGACATGTTATCTAAATTTAAGGCCTATCAAAGGTGCTGAGTGGAGATAAATATAGCAGTATATGTCTTGGTAACACTCTGTGAAGTGTTGGGGTGCTGTGTATCTGCTGAGAAATCAACCTAAGCATGCAGACCTTTGGTGTATTAATAGGGCTACAGTTGATTCATATTCACTTACAAAGTTGGTCTTGTGTTTCATTCAAAATGCCAGTCTCAGATTCACGTTGATAAAACGTACACCCCCCCACATTATGTATGCAGATGCGAGAATGGAGTGCTGCGAGGTGGAGCCACGCTACACCATCGAACAGATTGACCTCCTGCAGCGCCTGCGTCTGTCCGGCATGACCAAACCTCAGATCATCCACGCTTTGGAGTCTCTGGAGAGGCTCGACCCAGACCACCGCCCGTCGCACTGTGATGCTCAACCCGCCCCGTCCAACAACACCCCCACCACGGCCGCTCCAGCCCCATCCTCATCTTCATCCTCCTCCGCCTCCTCGCTCTCCCTCGCCTCTGCTACCACGCAGACCTCAGGTCTGGACGGCGCCGCCCTGTCCCCCAGCAACAGCTACGAGGCCTCGCCCCCACCCCTATACCCCCCCAGTGTGGCAGTTCAGCGGTCCTTCAGCTATGACATGATGGGAGAGGAGGAGTGGGACCTGGAGGAGAAGGTGGAGGAGTACATGAGGTGAGCAGGGAAGAGGGAGGATGGTGGAGATTAGTCCTATCAGAGAGCTGGGCGAGGATGAGTTGGAAAGCAAAAACCAAAAGAATGGTAGAGAGAGAGAGAGACTATTATAACATCAGATAATGACAGCTACTGTCCCCAGAGGCGCAGGCTTATTCTCCAGAATTTTAGTGGAGTTAATTCAGGTCAGGTGTTTAGGGATGGCTGAAAAAAGAGAAGCACCAGTGAATAAGGTTAGTCAGAGCAAAGGCTGGTGTTTTAACCACCGTGTAATAGTTCTAATGCCACGATGGCTTTTTGTTGCTTTTGCAGGAGAGACAGCAACCTGGTGAAAGAGGAGATCAAAACTTTCCTCAACAATCGCAGGATCTCTCAGGCAATCGTAGGCCAAGTCACAGGTACTCTGCTGCTTTTTCATGTTTTTACAAAGTTATTAAAGCTTATTACGACGCTGAAAGATTGCATGTCGAAGGTCACGAGTGGGCAGATTTAAATAATGCTGAACTGAAGCAGTAATCTTCTGACGGATTTGAATTTGATTCTCAATGTCACAGTTTAATTCAGACAAGATAGGAAATGAATTCTTCATTCAATTAGGAGAAATGGAGAACTATTTTCAGGATGTTACTTAAGAGTACCGTGCCAAACTCCTGTTTTTAGTCCACTAAATTTCAATATGAAACGTAACTGGCTGCTAAGCTAACTGGTCCCAAGGAAGGTCTGTCTGACTCTTCCTCATCAGATCAAAGTTGGCTGTAGTTTAGTAAAGCAGTGCATTTGCATGATGGTTGCTCAACTTGTTTGCTCGTGCTGGAGTTCAGTGCTCCACCTCACTAACGTTAGTCTCTGGCTGATGGCAATACATTGCGTTCACAGAATACCTCACCTCCATCCTGGAAAGCTAATTATGAAGTTATTAAATTCAAAATGCAGCCAAAAGATGGATGTGCAAGAATCAGTTTGTGTAATTTGTGAATCGATTCCGAATCCTAGCCAACAATTTTGATGATTGATTAGTAGTTTGTCATTTTTAAGCCAGAGCTCCTCGCCATCAAAACGCTCACTGGTTCCAGCTTCTCATACGTGAGAATGTGCTGCTCCTCTCTGTTTTTGTATCATTTTAAATTGAACATCTGAGTATTTTGACAAAGCAAGTATGTTGAAATCATCATTCCCAGGTCATTTTGTATTCTGAGAAACTGTGATTGGCATTTTTCAATATTTTCCAGATGTTTTATAGCCTGGAAAATGAGTCAATTAATCAAAACTATATAACATAAAACAATGATACTAAAAATCATTAGTTGCAGCCAGAGTCATAAAACAAATATGTCATATTATACGACATACCGCATGTCACATTATACATATGGTACAATGTTCAAGTAAAATAATCCTTTGATCTAGTGAATAAAATAGAAAACAGGCTAGAGGGCTTTTGGGTAGAGACATAAATTTATTAGGCTAGATGTTTTTTCCAAGCCTATTAATGTACTTATGGGTTATTAAATATAACAATAGATGAAGAACAATGCATCAGCTAATACACAGGTTGGCCTACTTATTGCTAGTTAGAAAAGGGCTTGTGTCTTTTACATCCAAGGCTCCACTTCTAAGCAATAACTGCTGAACTTCACAGGTTTGCAGCATGTTCACATAAGTAAACTTTTTTCTGCCCTCTCTCCCTGAAAAAATATTGCACCAAACCACATGTCCTTAATTAAGGTATTGATATTGGAACGGCTTCATTACCTTAACAGGAGTATTTTAGAGCTGGCTCTCATCCCATCTGAATAGTACAGATGCTACTGGTGCACCATGAAATAAATCAATGTCTTGAAAGTGTTAAGATAACATGCCTCGCCTCCGGCACACAGGCATCAGCCAGAGTTACATCTCCCAGTGGTTGCTGCAGCAAGGCCTGGAGATGAGCGACTCCAAACGCAGAGCTTTCTACCGCTGGTACCTGCTGGAGAGAAATAACCCAGGTGAGACTTAAAGCCAGGGTGAGGGGTGTCTGGTTAGACAGAAAATACAGGGGCTTGTGTGTCAGATGCAGTGTAGAGTTTGAAGATCACAGAGCACAGGAATCTAGATCATAACAGAGATGATGGATGTTAAGCACAGGAGGACTAATTATGAGAAAGTGCAGATCAGGGCCTCAAGGGTGAATGTCAGATTAATGAGAATAGATTATAGATTAGATAATAGAGGAAGGAAGGCTTGCATGAAAAAGAATAATTCTTGTCTTTCTTGAATGTGAACCACTGCTTGCTAACCTCCCCCTCCTCCATCCGCCCTCCTCTTTACCCCCATCCTCCCGCATGGTAAACCCACACACCTCTAGCCCCTCACGCTGACTCCATCCTGGTCCTCGAGGGCTCTGAGGTCAAGCAAGGACACGAGACAAATCTATAATTTCAGTGGAAAGACAAATGATAAAGGTAGTCCTGTCACAGGAGATGCTAATCAATAATATTAAGGCTTCTGGTTTGGAAATGAAACTTTAGTGGGTGAATGCGGTGTGTCTGTACAGGCTAGAGTAACAGCTTGGATTGGTGCTGACCTCTCCATGTCCTAGGATACAGGGATACAGATACTTAAAATCTCTGGTATGGTTTTAAACGACATGCCAGAGCGATGCTCAGAGCTTTTATTGGCCTGTGTCAGACAGCATGCATTTGCAGCAAATCATGTGAAAACGTCACATTATTACGTTCTATGAAATAAACAAAGCCGCCGACGGACCATCTGCTGACCCTGCTGTCTCCCCTCATCTTAATCCTTTATTTCTTTTCCCACCCACCCAAGCTTGGCTGTAGCTCCTCTGTAGTTCTCAGCCCTGATGCTGGAGGTACTCTGGTGCTGGTTTTCATTCCTACATGGCTAACAAACAGATTATTAACAGTGATACTAACAAGAACTAATTTTCTCAGTGGCCACGACGCTTTGCTTCTTATAAAGGCTCCTATTGACCTGCCCATCATCAAAAAGTGCCATTGTTGTCAGTCAAATTGACTTTTAATTGGCGGATACACTGGAGTACATTATAAACAATTCTTATGACTGAAAACTGCCTGGCAGGTCTACAGGAGTGTATCAGTTAACCCAGTTAACGCTCACTTTCCAATTACATTAGCCAAAACTGGTGTCTCTAATCTAATCCCTGGCTGTGGCCTGCCTCACCATTGGTTTTGTCCCGACTGAAGGGCTGAGGTGGAGTGAAAGCCAGCACAGCGTGAGTCCCATGCCCAGGGCCAGGGGAGGGGACAGAGACGGGACGGTAGCAGGGGCAAGTGGCAGCCTCCCCAACATCCTCCCCAACCCCAACACCAACCTCAACCCCAACCCTGTGTGGAGCAGGCAGAGAGAGCTGCTGATGCACTTGCTGCCGTGGTACACTGCTGCCGCCGCAGCCGCCCAGGCCCAGCCAGGTAACCGCGCCCTGCCCGCCCCGGCCTCAGCAGCTTGCCACAGGAGACGCCCGCACATCGGCTGACCTGCATGCCATTTACCCCCTAGCCTCTTTGTCAGCTTGGGATATATTTCAGCAGTCTCAAAGAGGGGAGATAAAATAGAGGATTGCACCCCTCCATACTGTTGAAATGCTCTTTGCCCTAGTATCAACAGGCTGTTGAACCTGCTATCCAGAGCTGAGGTATACAACAGGGCATCTGTATGTCTTGAGAATTCTTGAGAAGCATTGCATTTAGTCCTAATAAATTCTTCCATTAATGTACAAATGTCTTCAACATTTTCTCATGCTTGCCGTAGGCAGTCATGTTGGGTATAAAATGCCTTTGTAATTGATTGCAAGCTGTCAGGAGATGTTCTATGTGTATGAACTCAAAGAAGGCTTGTTGCAACACTGGATTGTGCTGCAGGAGGCTGTTTATGGCGTTTCAGTCAGCTCCATCAGACCTGCAGCAAACACTGTCGCTGCTGCCACAGCAGTTAGGAAGCTCATCGTCTCCTAATGGACAAATGCCGATTTAGGCAAAATCTTCAATTAATTCATCATTTTTCATTGGTTAATCTGTCCTTCCATTCTCTGCCACTTACCGGGGTTGAGGGTAGATTAATTAAATTAATGATATCATTAGGAATTATTCTTAGATACTGTGGGGAAGTACTGAAAAAATCTGATGAATCATTGTAGGCCATATCGCCTGTACTGGTTTTCCATCATACTTCCACACTTTGCACAGTAAGGCTGTGAAATGGGTCTTGAATTGCATTCTTTGTGGTGTTCAAAAGGCCTCAAATTGAACTTGGCCCAACCCTGCAGACACCCAAGTTAGTTACAATGTAGAGTTAAGATATAACTTAAAACTTGCACCTCCCTGAGAAGTTACCTTGGCAATCTTAGTGGAGCCACAGAAACATTTTATTTGCTATTTTCACCAGGAGAGCAATACCTGTGATAGGCTACAGCCGCTTCCGCTCATGGACAGACATGAAGGCTTTGCGTTGTACAGTTACACAGTTACAGTTAATATATTATGATTCAAGTGTGGTTTTATGTTGCGTTCACTTGAGATGGGAATTGCTGCTTGCACAGATGTTTGTTAATGTTTTTTTTTATCATTTTATTTATTTTTATTTATTTTTTATTGAAGTAATGGACAAACTGCTGTTGTATTATATTTTGGCTGTCTTCTCATTTTTTGATAAAGTCTATTGTAGGTCTTTCTGTCCTATTTTACCTGAATGATGCACAGGGTGAAATGTCTCTCAGGCACAATGTTTCGAATAGTGAGTGTTTTAGAAAAGGGGTAAATTTTGAATGACTACTTACAATGTGGTAGTTAGTGTTGATTTATGATCCAGCTTTAGTTTAGGTGGTGTAGTATACAACTGGAGTCTAAGCATTAATTAATATCTTTGTTTCCTTGAACTCTCAAGAGTGAAATGGTTGCATGTGCTCTGTGCTTCAGGGGCCACCTTGTCAATGCGGTCTTTGGTGAAGGAGGAACCTGATTGGAGGACAGGGATCATGGCTGGCGACAGAGCAGGGATAGTGGGCGGGCCTCTGAGGCTGCGTAGAGGAAGCAGGTTCACCTGGAGGAAGGAGTGTCAATCAATCATGGAGAGGTGAGCAAGTGTTGACCAAAAAAAAAAAACTGACTTCCTTCAGTTTAGCATCAACACTGAAAAACATTAAATCAAGCACATTTTTGCTGATTATGAAATGAACTACGGCTGCAAGCGAAGCCTAATTTCTCAACTGATTGATTAGTCTTTTGGTCTTTGAAATGTCAGAAAATGGTCATGAATCATTATATGTCACAGTCACAATTTTCTAAAGGCCAAAGTGAATTACAAATGCACAAATCATTTATTTCCACCCACGGTCTGAAGCTCATTCAGCTTACAATCACATAAGATAAAGAAAACCAGCAGATCCTCAAAAATTAAGTTTGAACTGTTAAGTGTTTGATCTTTGCTTGATAATTACTTAAATATATTATATTAATAGTAAATATGAAAACAGTTGCAGATTAATTTTCTGTTGATCAACTAACTGGGTCACGTTTAGTTTGAAGGAGTGTGCAAAGGACTGACATGACACCTGTCATGAACATGCCAGTCAATAATGTCACTTTTAATGCTAGTCAGGGTTAATTTACCAAATAACATTTAGTGACAACAGTCTTAAACATTAATGTAGATTTCTGTATGTTCATGTCGACATCATGTCAGTCTTATGCACACTCCGTCAAATAACGCACCGGTTGTATTTCTGTTTACGTTTCAGTGTTGGGTTTGCTGTAAAATGTCTCCTTGACAGTGAGTTTGAGTTTTGCATTGAACTTTAAAAACGCTGTTGGAGGGCATCCAAGGTCTGCGGAAAAGTTTGACGTCTTCAGATGAGTTTGAACACGTCAGCACTGGTTCAGCCATCGGGTTGCCGATTGTTATTCACATATGATAGGAATGCAGCATTGCTTGAGGTAGTTGTTAATATTAATGACCGTCCCAGGGTGAAATGTCCTTTATTGCTTGTCCCTGTTGAGACTTCCTTCTGTTAGTGAAGAACAGTACAGTTCTGGTAATTATTCGGTGTATTGTGTCTCTGCCTCTCTGGAACACATTTGTCCCAGACAGTCTTCTCAGTAACTCAGAGAGATGCAGAGAAAGAGGAGTAGGCATCCCTCCACAGTCCTACCCGCTGTGTACAATTGATTTCTCTATTACATGCTTGCAGTAAGTATAGCGTGCAGTGTGAGCACTCAAAGTAATAAGACCACACGCAGGCCCTCAGACAACACTCACCAGCAGTGCCCCCGGATTACGCAATTCCACTGCAGTGCTGATCCTTCTGAGCTAGTTTAGACCCAAGGACGATACAGTAGAGGTGAAGATGATGTGGTGTGTGTGTGTGTGTGTGTGTGTGTGTGTGTGTGTGTGTGTGTGTGTGTGTGTGTGTGTGAGAGAGAGAGAGAGAGAGACAGAGTGGACAGGATAGGGCAACTCAGAGGGAGAGGGGAAGAAATTGATCCCTGTGTGTTTTGTAATGTGAGATAATGATTCTCTTTCAGCCTTGGAGGGTTATAAAGAAGCTAGACACAAGTGAGATAAATGTGTGGAGGAAGCAGGGGGAGAATAGTTACTTTGATCTTCACCTGGATACATAAATTTCAGTTTTTTACCAGAGAGTCTTCATACGTATTTATAGGCCTTGGAGGAGATTTAAGCATGAATTGCAGAAATCAATCGACTTAACCCTTCTCTTGCATTTCGGGTCAAAAGTGACCGAGTGACTTTGTTTTTAATCATAAATATTATGTTTTTCATCCAATTGCCTCAAGACCTTATGTTATCCTCCACACTAGGCCTCTGAACATATACAATTGATGATCACCACTTACATTGAATTTTGAGTGATTTATTCAACAGTGTACCTCCTATGATATTTCGGGTCAAAAGTGACCGCCATAAGAAATGAATGGGTATGGGTATATTATGCTCATCCTGCAGATGGAAAACATCTCCACACACACACACACACACACACACACTCACACTCACACTCACACTCACACTCACACTCTCTCTCTCTGTCACACACACTCTCTCTCTCTCTCTCTCTCACACACACACACACACACACAACAATTTACTGCAGGTTACGGGAACCTCTCACTTTCTCGGGCTATATGATAGAATGTATCAAATCTTCTCACAGGTGCAAGCTCTAAAGAAAAAAAACCCTTCTTGCACTAAATGCCCCTCCCTTTCTGTCTCTCATGCATATGTATTTGTGCCTTGCTCTCATTTGACTCATTGATGAGGTGATTTTCTGTCAGAGAGGTCAGAGACTCCAGTCGTCCAATGACGCCTTCCCTACACACCAGCCTCTGCCAGTCTGGTAAAGAGAGTGCAGAACTCTCCAGACACTCCCCCAACAGCCCCCTGCCAAGGTCAGAAAAGGAAGAGGTGCGAGCTCTGTGCTCCTTGAGACAGAAAAACTAGCCAGGCCTGTCAGAAGTGCCATGCCTACATCTGCAAGAAACATTCCACCACAGCTGTGCATTGACAACTATGTGTTTGAATACACACACACATGCATGCACACACACATACACAGACACACACAAACCATGTTGATGTTCTGTTATTGTCTTTTTTTGAATATTTCTTTTTCAGTAAGTGTTCATTGATGAAAACAGTATAAGTGTCTTCTTTTATATTCATCACAGTGAGTGCAGTCAATGCTAAACTTGATGGGCCGACCGGTGCGTCCGGACTATATACTGACCAAACACTGGCTTGCCTGTATCAAATCTATACATCCCATACATCATTGGAACGGGAAGAATCTCAGCTACAACACTAACTAAAGCATTGCCATTTTATAGAATACAGTAATGTAGAGCAAACGCTATCTTTGAACTTTCTCCAAAATTAGAACATGAAATTCACCCCTGGTGTCATTCTGTCTGACACCCCTTGATTCTACTTGCTTTGACTGTTCAAATGAGGTGTCAACCATCAAAATTGGATAAGGGGTTCCAGAGTTATCACCTTGCAAAACACACCGGTCACTTTTGACCCGGAAATGTCATGGAAGGGAGGGTACGACAAATGCAAGAGGAGGGTTAATGCCTCCATTAATCTGCTCCTGTCCTGTGAGGACCTTTCCTCAAGCTCTTCCAATTTATAAATATTGTCCTTACTCTCCTCTGGTTCAATACAAAGTCTCAAAGTTTGAAGTGGTGTAAAATTAGGGCGTCACTAGCGCCGCTCACGCTGGTGCTATCGACTAAAAAACGCACAGCCTGTGATGCAGTGAGACTGACTCTTCTCAGTACTGTGGATGCTTTTATATGTTGCAGTTTCTTCATGGAGAACCAGTATCCAGATGAAGCGAAGCGAGAGGAGATAGCCAACGCCTGTAACTCTGTCATTCAGAAACCAGGTACTGGGAGGCTTTTCTGACAGTATCAAGTCCTGCTCATGTGATTAATGTACCTCCAGTCTGTCGTCCTGCATACTTGATTTTCAAGTCTGCTGAAAAGATTGACGGCAATTAATAGATGTCTGTTCAAATATAATACCAAACATTTATTGTTTCCAGATTCTGAATTATGAAGATTTGCTTTTCTGTGCCTCATATCATTGTAAATTAATTTTTTTTTTTTTTTTTGCAGTCGTATTGGTGCTTTGGTGTGACCATAAAACGTGTTTCACAGTTTTTGTGAAGAATTATTTGAAAGCTCAACAAACTGTGCAAAAACTCAAACTTTTTTTTATAGATAAAAAGTGTAGATTTATTCATACATGGATAATTCAAAACTCCAGATTCACTTGTATCAGTTTTTAGTTTTTGTCGTTGCATTTACTGGAAATGTCATACTGACTGTATGTATACCATCTTTTTGTGAGTGGTTTATGTGACCTTTAAAAACTGGGGGGTTTGTTTTGTGTGAAATTCAATCTCTCATACTAAATTATGTACAAGACGTGTTTGTAAAAGTTTTATTATCTTCATGACAAATTGTGTGTCCTGCAGGATGATTGAGGATTCTGTCTCCACTGTGGTTGTGCCATAATGTCTGGTACTACAAATGAGAGATGTTGTGTGTTTCATCACCCAGGTTGCAAACTATCTGAGTTTGAGCGTGTGACAGCGTTGAAGGTGTACAACTGGTTTGCCAACCGTCGGAAGGAGATGAAGAGAAGAGCGAATATCGGTGAGGACCTGATGTTTGTCTCTGTCTTTGTCTCCACTTGTGGAAAAACATGCATGTACATTTGATATTTCCCGTGTTTCCAACTCTTACCTGTGCTTCTCTGTCTGACACAACCAGAAGCTGCCATTTTGGAAAGCCATGGAATTGAGGTGCCAAGTCCAAGCTGCCACTCAAATGGCGAGGAGGGCGAGATGCAAGAGTTTGCCGATCAGGTGAATCATCGATTCTCAGAGCAAGTAAGTCACCTCATTGCCACTTAACCGGCTGCTTAAGGAGAAATAAATACACAACTTGTAGTAGAACTCGTTGGGTGTGATAAATGTAGTCGTAGCTGTGAACTAGTGTTTCATAGATGATTGTCACAGCACAGCAATTCAACGTCAACTCGTTATTGCATGAAAAGTACAGCTTCAGTTCTTTTAAAGTGTGCCAAGAAGCCATGGCTGACAATAGCAAGACCCTGGCACTGATACACAAACTGTAAACAGAATAATAAATATTTCAGTTACTCGTGTTTAATAGCTGAGAATGTTTTCCATGACAAAGGTCTGTTAGCAGCCGTAACACTTCTTCAGTGGGTCTCATTTGACGGTCAGCTGAAAAGTGTCTGCCAGTGTTGTTGCTCTGTTGCACTGACTACAAACTGAGAAACAGCAGGGAGTTTCTGGCAGCAAGGAGGCAAGGACCACACTGTGAGGCCAGCTGCCTCACCAGCCTTAAAGGAAAAGCCATTGTAGTGCCAGATTATAGTGGATCCAAAAAAATGTGTAGCATATCATGTATAATATACTGTATATCTATGGGTTGAATACACATGGTCGGCCATCAAAAAGGAAATGGTAATTGTGAAATAATCCACAGTTGCATTAACCTTTTCTGACGGTGTAACAAACAGAAAGTCAGCCTCACACACGTAAACAAACTGGCAGGCGCAGATGAATATACAGGGTGATTAGGTCAGCCTGGATGCAGATCCCTGTGCACTTAGCTGTAGCAGCTGCTACAGGGGTTAGTGTTCGTGTCAACTCTAAAAACCATGTTTAGATAGAAAGCTGTAGGCGGCTCGAGCAGCTTGGCCCGATATATGTTGTTTTGCATGAGTTCTCATTTCCTCTGATCTCTAAAAAGGAGGTGGTGAGCGGCGTGTTTGCCCAACCCATAGCGCCGCAATAACCACTTATATGGGCAGTAAGCCAGGCTGGAAAAACTGGAATTTTTCTTTAACACCCTGACCTGTCTGAAAGCAAAACTGCCGGTTTGAACAATAATAACTGATGAATCCAAGCCGCTATATATCTGATTACCAACAAAGTGTATATAATCAAGTGCATGCTGAGTGTAAATCCTATGTTGTGCTTATACATCCGTACTTTTCCACAGGAAGAGACATCATCCCTCAGGATTGTTGACCAACAAGACACCGCCTCATTGGCTGCCACAGAGGTTGCAGCCCTGCCGAGCCCCACCCCTCAGGTCCCGGATCAGAAAGAGGAGGATTCAAAAAGGGAGACTGTGGATGAAGAGTGACCAAAAGCTGGTGGAGTTTGGATCGTGATGTTTGAATTTTAATCAGATGAAATAGGAAAAGAATAAGTGTCTCCTCCTCCTCCACCCTTGTAGGGCCTTGGGGCCTGTGGCACCCGAAACTCAAAGGGAGAAGGGTGCTGAAGCTTGCTGAGGTGCCTCTGATGGTAAGGAGGCCACTGTATTTATCAACAGTAATCCTGCTTATATTAACGGCAATATACAGTATATATATATCAATATATAGTGCATTCCAAGATGGTATTAAAAAGCCTAAATTCCTTAGAGGGAGAATCATGTAAAGGATACCTCGCCCATTTTAAGCTACGCCTTTTCTCCTTTTCTTTGCTACGTGTTTCCTTTTAGCCTTTTCAAAGAGTGCTTGTTTGATGGACTGTGGTGAACGTGCTGAGCCTGCAGGTCAGGTGTGTTCGGGTGTGGGGATAAAGTACGGCATCAAGGATCTAGTTTATGGCGATGCGAAAGCCCTCTGCTTGCTTGAATGTCTTTGACTCCATCTGGTTCGTAAGACTCTAACCTCAATCAGTCGACTGATTCGATCAGTCGATCAATCGACGAGTACTGTTGCTATCAAATCCATAAAGCCCTGAGGGACAACTGGAATCTCAGGTAATCCCAAAAAATGGTGGATAAAGACAGTGAAGAGTTGTCTTAACATATGATCTGTTTTCTTCATCTTCATTTTCTTCATCTAAACTGTGTTTAACCAAAACAGGATGTGTTATTTATACCTTTTTATATTAGCGGAAAAAAAGCCTAGGACAATATATCATAGCATCTCTTTGTCATCTGTCTTCTTTGTTATACTGAATGCTGCTGTTTGGCCATTTTTGTAGTCTATCCTCATTTCAAAGTCTCAATCCTCAACTCAGCCAGTGAAGCTAGACTAGTTCCACAAGTCTACTCAGATTTAGGGTTTTTTTTTTGTTTTGTTTTGTTTTGTTTTTTTTTAAACGTTTGAAAGAACGCTAAAACCAATGTGATCAAAAACCTTACTGTGTCGTTCTACATGCTACAAGCACCTTCCCTCCTATTGGAATAAGCTAAAGCTTAAGCTCATGTAAGTTTGTATGACTGCAAAGCTGCACTTCAAAGTGAATCTCACTCTAATCGAAAGATGGGAGTTACAGACTGTACCTGCATTAGACATGTACATAACCCAGAGAATATACACGTCTATGGGTGCTTTCCTTCAAATGACATTAGCACTATATAGAAACTGTTATTTGTCAAACTTGAAATATGAATAGCTGACTTAAATCTCTGCATTACTTAGTTCCCTATATTTACTGGCCCAAGGCCTTGGGAGTCACTCCCTAAATGTTCATGAAATGAACAAAGACGCTTGTTCTCAAATGGCCCCCAAGAGGGCGCTACCATGTTACCTCCTAATGCCAAAGCTATGCCAAGGTAGAGATGAACTACAGAGTAAACTGTGCTTACAGGAACAGGACATGACACAGTCACGACACTATAGATATACAGTACATAGATGTTTATTTGCTCAGTACAACACTAGCCAACTCTAGCTTACCTCAGAATAACTCTGTGTCATGAATGTGTTACAGGCAAACTGTCATGAAAGTGACAGCGACCGTTATCGTGACTGTTTATGATATTGACAGTGTTATGTAGCATTTATGACAGTGGGGTTTGCCCTGTATTGTTAACGTGTACTCACCTCAGACAGTTCTCTCGTCCGGCTTTGGACAGGAACCCCAAAGCTGCACGCTGTTTCTGATTATTATGCTCCTCTCTATCTGCTTTTATCTGACGACGAGAAAACAATAACAATAATAAAACTGTAAACAATGGCCGTCACATGTCTCGATTCATTGTGAGTGATTTTTGAGGTGTGATGTGGGAACATTCAGAAGGTAATGAAACTTGATTCAATGCAAATCCCTGAAACAAGTTGAGCCACATGTGAAGCAGGTTGGTGTTTCACCCTGAATGCAAATGCCAAGTAGAACTGAATTATTCAATTATTAATAATTAGCACTGTTAGACTTACTGGCTGACTCGTGCAGTGAAAGGCTTGGTGTTTTCTAATGTATTCGGTGCTGATCTGAGGAACGGTGCCAGCGTCCTGTGTGATGGTATCTGGCAAAGCAGAGCAGCGGCTCGGGGTCACTGGAGATGATGTCTGATAACAGGAGCGTGGCTGAACAACGGGGTAAGCAGTTCTGTAGATATGAGACATGGTTAATCTTAGCAGCTAATGCCACCAAAAACATCCTGTCTAACACACTGTGTGTTGAATAAATTACTGGGTAAAAAAATGATACAATATTTGGTTTGGGTTAAATAGGACATAAATCACAGTCATGACTTGTAGGGAACATTGGAATTGATATATCCTGTTCTTGCTGTATTAACATGGAAGCATGTCTCATTCCCTTGATGTGATAATATAACTACAGCATCAAAATTCAACTAATTTATCCTTATGTCACATTCTCAAATGATTGCTTTTTGTGTAGTAGTGTAGTAGCTTACTTCTAAACATAAGGTGGCAGCATTGTCACTCCTATAAAGCAATGTGGTTTGCTGAGGAAGAATTCCAGTCATCTGTAAAGTCATTATGGAGGCCACGGCCTCAGCTTGTTTGAAGCAGGATTCTGTCAAATATGTGTCCTGTGGTATTCAGGCCAGTGGTCCGGGCGGAATGTTAAAAAGATGCTGCGCTCGAGGAGGAGACAGTATTAAAGGAAGGAGTAAAGGTCATGACAAAATAACAAGTAAGCGCACAAAAATGTGAGTTATCAGAGTGAATAGATTTTAGAAAATGTTCAGCCCTGGATCCCCCCCCCCTGTTTTGCAGTGTTACACCCTGAATTTATAATGGATGCACTTTTAATTTCAAATTTTGTCAACAGCTTTAAAATGTCTTAGATCCTTCAAGGTCGAGTGAGAAAGTTGTTCCACAGGCTGACATTGAAATTGAAGACTTTGTTAGACGCTTGTGACTTTTACAATCCTGCTCTGTTTGAGTCTGTTCCTGTGTTGATCTGGCTGCATGCATAGAGCCAAGGTCTGCTGCTGGGATCTGAAGCTACTGTCTCACAGCAAAGAAAGAAAAGTAACTGGGCCTAACTCCAAACTGTATCCTTCATTGACTTAAGTGCATTTTCTGATTTTGACTTTTAGTTCTTGAATATACACTTTAATTTTACAATGATTTCTCTGGTTTTCTTTGTTCAGTTTAAAGTGAGAGAGATGCTTTTGTGGATGTTTAGGCTAAAATTTAAAAAGCTGATGAACTTTGATATTAGCAGCTCGTCATGTAGGAATTAGAAACCATCAGTGACAGTAGAATAACATCTCTGTCCTGATCTGTGAATATGGTGATCAAACTGTAGCTGTGATTAAGTGTGTGATTTAAACTACATTATCAAAGCTGTATAGATGGATTTCTCCAGACATTTGTACTAGAAAAGTTTGTGTGTTTCGACACATCTGTTGCAGTGAATGGAGCTTCCAGTCTTCTCAGTGAGAGCCTCTTAAACCTCTGATCTGTGATGCATCGTCAAACCTGTTAGATATGTAGGAGCAGCTAAAACCAGATCTGTTCTGGGTTTAACAAAGTTTTTTCAGATAACTCAGGCTCCTGGTGAAGAAGCTGTTTGGAAGCTCTTTCGCCAAATCAAATATTGTGACACCTGCAGCGGATTCAGCATTGAAGAAGCTTCATGTTAACCTGACGTCACTGAGGGTAAAGCATCTCACAGAACACTGGATCGTGCTACATACAGACCCTTTATTGAATTCAGCATCAACCCAAGTGGAAAAACGGATCTGTTATCGCAGTTATCTGAAAATTAGCTCACATGTGTGATGAACTTTGACCTGAGTACGACCCCATGTCCCGGTGGCTGCTCTGAAAATATTTTAAAATGTGAGGAAAAGGTGCTGGTTTCTTTGCACCTGCATGTTCTGACATCCTGATGTTTGCTCTTAATAGTTCCAGTCGCCATCTTTTTCACGACAACTTTGACACCAATGATGCCCTCAAACCAAAGCAACAGTGTTTTCAAATCACTACACAACTGTCATTACAGTCCACACATTTCCCAGAACCAAACCAACTAATAACAAGTTCTAACCTTTAAATTCAACAAGTAAGGTTTATTTTTCTACTGAGGGATCTTTCAGTGTTTATAGGGAGGTTCGTTCATGAATTAGATGCAGGAAAAATGAATTTAATTGTCTTACATCCGTGATGATTGTCCAGGTCACTCTGGCCTCCAATCAGCAGGTGATCGTAGGTCTTTCAGACATTTCTCCTGCAGTCTGCTTTTCTCTTTCCTCTGTCAGTCGTCCAGGGGTTCAGCTCTCCATTAAGGTCCATTTTCCAGATTACAGAAGATTTCAGCTTTTGCAGCAGGTCGACTTGTGCAAAGTGAGAAAGAGGCAGCACATTTTACATGAGCTCGGTCACATGTCTGTTTCCATGACTTTTGCTGATGGGTGCATTTGTGTGAGTGCAGGCACTATATTTACTCACAACATTTTTATCTTTCTATCACTGAATAATTGTACAAGCATTCACAACAAGGTCATACCTTCTGCACATTAGAGTTAAAATCAACGCCTCTCAGGAGCTCCTGCAGCACCTGATGTCTTCACACACAGTCTCCAGTCAGAGCACAAGCGTTCAAACTCAAATTGATCCATGTTTGCACAGTTTGATTGCACGAAGAATGAAGAGCGTTTGTTGTGTTTCTGTGTGCAGCCAGTAAATGGCGCAGACCTGGTATCATAGCACAGGCTGCTGTTTTCCTGTTTTCTCATGTTTCCGTTTGGTCTCATCATCTGTTTTATGGTGTTTATTTTTGAGTTATTATAGTTTGTCAAAGTGTCAAATGATAATCAGAAATGACACTTTATTCCCTTTGGCCAATATGAAAATCATTTTTGCATTCTTGACGCCGACTTCTGATTTTGCCCGAAGTTGTTTGATTTTGAGTCAGTTTGCCTTTTAACTCGTTGGTTTTCATTTTTCTTTGAGTGGGTCCAGTGTAACTAGAACAAGAATTAGTCGAGGGTCTGAATGTTGTCTCTGCTCTTGTTAAAGGAACTTTTTTCTCCTCCAACTGGTCGTGAAGTTCCACAAGGCTTTTGTCAAGTGGATCAGATTCCGTGATGGCAATAAAAGTTATGTAGTTATTAATTTAGTAGAAATATAAAAGTGAAAAACTAACCAATCGAAAATAGAGCTCTGATGTTATTACTGAATTCAAGATCAAACTGAGGTTTATAAAGTCTAACCAGTGGAGAAGCAGACCCTGCTGTGCTCTCAGCTCCACTGACTCGTCTCACCTCGGCTAATGAAGCTCCAGCCATCAGTGCAGAGCAGGATGACCTGACCATGGGCCAACCTGTAGACAGAGGCTGAAATCCAAGGCTACTATGAGCGGTTCACAAAACCTCTCTGCTGCTGTGTTCTACCATAAGACACAGACTGAAACTTTTCCTCACTTTAATTGTTCCTTTATTCATTAAGCCTTTTTCAAAGCGATAAACTCACTGGTGCATGCCAGTCAGTCTGCATCAGTCTGTTTCATTTGTGAACTTAGACAACAGGAAATTAAACATTAATTCAGCAAAATTTGATTTGAAAACAAAAATGCAGCTGGAAATAACATGAAATATATGTGTCTAATTGTTACTGGATGTTTGAGGTCATCTAAGGTCTACCAGCCTCAGACTCCCTAAATTTGGTTCATATAGAAGAGTCACCAACATGTTTATAGAGCTGTATATTTTACATTTGAATTGCACGGGTTGATTCACACAATATCATTATTTAAACTCTTTCCAAATAATCTCAAATATATTTTTGGCATTTCTGTTCTGCATTTTCTTATTACCAGCCAACATATACACAGATGCCAATACGTCAAGTGTGTAGTTTTTGAACCTTTTGACCTGTTGAATGGGAGATGCCAATAGACCATGTCATCTTAATTTAAACACACACACACACACACACACACACACACACACACACACACACACACACACACACACACACACACAATAAAACCCTTTCAGTGAATAATAAGATAGAAAGTTTTAAACTTTTGGTGCCCTCTAAAGGCAGATTGTGCAGCGACGTTCAGAGCTACTGTCTGAACTTGTGCACCAAATTTGGTTCAGTTTGTTGGACTGATTTATGAGAATTTATATAAAATCTTAAGACATTATTAGCACAAATATAAAAACCTAGCACTGCAAAACAAAGAAGAGGATGAAAACACTTTCTTTTGTTTCAAAATATGTTAATGACTGAAATTTGAAAGCTGTGAAATGTTAGAGTTTTTGGACATAATTTAAAATGATACAAAGATACATGATGCAAAGATGCAAAATCACCTACAGAATCCAGGGAACAAGAATTCTGCCTATTGCTCATGCAATTCCAGTCATTGGTGCCTACATGAGGTCAGTTGATGTAGTTCTTGATGCTGAAACCCTAAAACTGTTCTTGCTCGCTAACCTATGAGATTAATAGGGTTCATTGTAGTGTGACAGTTTGGAGCCTTATAGCTGATGAAGGTGATGCCATCTTTTCAAAACGGAACTTGTTGAATCTAACTTTTAGTCAGGCACTATACAGACTGTATGTAGCATAAACATTTACAGAGAAAAGACTTCTTCAAATGTGCTCAGAAAATCATTATATACTCTCATATTTAAATTGTCCAACTTGTTAATTGATTTTCAGTCGTGCAGTGTGTATGGAGTGAAGCGCGCTGCAGAATGCAAAGATGTAAAATGAACTTGTCTCAGGAAACTGGCAGTTAGAAAAACATTAGTGCTTTATTGCCCATGGAAACATCGACTGATGTAATGTGATGGCAACGTGATCAAATTTTGCCCCAAATTCCTCAGAAAGATGTGATGTGAAACTTTGGCCTTGGGCTAAGATCTGGAGTTATTCCAAATGTTTTTAATCCAGTTATTAAATGAGCATATCAGTGTGTGTGTGTGTGTGTGTGTGTGTGTGTGTGCAGAGGGGGTGAATGTGTGTTCTTATATATGCATGCTTGAAGGATTAATCATGCCCTTTCACATGTATCCTGATGGAATACAAAATTTAGGGGCGAACCAATTTTTCTTTACCTGTTATTCTTCATTTCAGCCACAGGAGGGAGACATTGTCTACTGTTGATTTTTGAGCAGTGGAATCAGATGGTGCTGCTGTGTCCAGTTGCAGAAATATGCCTGACTCGTGCTCCAAATTTTCACACTCAACTTGTTATTAAAAACTCTGGAGAAAATGTGAGCCCACGTGGTTTGTTATTTCCACAAGCGTCTTTAACACACACCTGAAAACTCAAGTGAAGATTTTTTTTTACACACATTTGTTCTCACCTACTCCAACTGGTTTACAGGATAAGACAATATGATGGGTGTCAGCAATCACACTGACATATTTGCAAGTCAAATTAGCACAGCTCTGTGTGTTTGGCTTGGTGTCTGGCACCCGATGAAGAGTCGTGTTGCAGTAAAATCCCAACCATCTGGTCCGTCGAGCAGCCTGAAGCAAACTCTCTTTCCTACAGACTGGCTGCACTGGAACGTGCATTTGTTTGCTTAATTTCTGCAGTGCAAACTCATTTTTTTTAGTCCAATTAGAGTTGTGTTAAGATATCATTGATGTTAAATAAGATGGCTGGTTTGTCAGTGCAGAGAGATTGGTTCACGTGTTTTCAGGCATGGTTTCATTTGAGGCATGATGGAGAGGAGCTGAGCCGGCACAGTTAACTGTAGCTCCAGCTGCTTTTATTACAATCTTTGCATCTGAACTGGATCATCAGGAGGCCAGAAATATTTCATCTTAGCCCCAAATAGAGCTTTTAAATATAGAATGACGAGGCAAGTGCTGAAATGATTTTATATTTTCAACTGAAAATGAATCAAGACAATAAGTGATTCATCATTGAAGTTGTTTATCAAGCAAAAGTGATTCTTTGCTTGCTTCCAGCTTTTGAGAAGAATTTGTTGCTTCGCTGTTTTTGGTGTTTGGTTTGCGCTTTCTGTTTTTGGCCACTGTAATTAAATATCAAGGAGTCTGAAAATGTAATGTTAGGCTCTGGAATCAGCTATCAGCTAATCAATAATTAATCAGCAGATTGGTCAATAATCAGCTTAATCAGAACCAATATGAAAAGTTCTGATCAAGGAAACATGTTGATTGAAACCAAGTTGAGTCATTTCAGTTAGATTTGCCCTGAAACCTTCATTGTGTTTATTTCGCTTTTTCATTTATTTCCGTTCTCAAAAAGTGCAACAGGCCAGTGTGAAGTGAACAAATACAGTTGAACAGTTCGGGATCAGCCGTATCGTCAGTGATGTTATTAGTCTGAGCTGATCTTTGGCGAGAGGAGCGCTGATTTAATGTGACTGACTTTTATTCACCAAAATGTTCAACCATTTTTCTAACGACTGAATACTGAAGGCAAATTTACCTCTGAAAGATATTTGGTCTCTTTAGTTGAAGCTAGGTCACCTCACGAACTGTGTCTATGAAAGGAGACTGAAAATTTTGCAGAGGTGATTTTTATAGTAAACTGTTTGGAAAATCATCTTATTCACGTTCAACATGGTTCCAGAAGTAACCCAGATGTTGCTATTGTATGAGCTGGAGTTGGTTATTGAGGCACTCCAGAAACCGTTGTAGGCTGAAATGTTGACATATAACATAACACCTGCATTTCAGGAGACTCCATGTTTTGTCCAGTTTATGCTTTAAGATTCAGCTTCTGAATATATTCTGTTCTTACTTTATGACTTAATGACTCTCCCTGTCCAGTTCCCAGGGAGACCAGGCAGGACAGTGAAAGACTAGCAGAGACGGCTTAATTACTGTGATTCAGTACTGTGGTTGTGCGCACACATGCGCACACACACACACACACACACACACACACACACACACACACACACACACCACATACTTGCATTTGAATGTGCATGTTTGTGTACAAAAAAATGGATTCAGGCTCTTACAGGCACACAAACACACACCTAAACACAAAGACACAAACACTCACAACATACAAATTGAGAAAACACACTCACACACACACACACACACACACACACACACAAGTAGACAGAGGTGTGTTTTGGCCGCGTCAGGCTTTGAGACCAACGTGGCTCTTCTATCATTCATTCCCTCAGAAGTGTTTTTCATCCACTTTTTCCCCGTGGAAAACAGAATTCATGACCCGTCACCTTTTTCGCTGACTGCACAGGCCGTCCGCTGCCTCGCTAAATGATTTCCCGGCTATTTTAGTTGCCTCACAAAACACTTGATGACACAAGTGGCATGAAAAGTATGCAATTCAATTTGTCAGTGGTTATTACTTTGTGGCGCGGACGGCAACGGTTATGTTTTGATTATGGGCATTTTCTGCGGCGGCTGTCAGTTGAACAGTTTTTAAAAAGCAGAGGAGAAAAAAAAGTGTTTATTTCTTCTCTTTGCAGCTCTATTAAATGTCCCTTCCTTGTCTGATTAAATTTCATCTCATTGCAGGCTCACCTTTTTGCGAGGTGTCCTTTTGTGCGGCGAGAGAAAGGAGGTGAGAAACGAAGTGGGGAGAAGGTGTTACACAGACAAAGATAAAGGGAGGAAGGGAAAGGTTACCTTCAGACTGGCAGGAGACTGCAGAGTTTGTGTGAAAATTTCATCTCCTGCAAAGCTCGGGTTTTTCTTACAGCATGTGCGTGTACGGTGCTGGTGTGTATGTGTGTGTGTGTGTTTTAAATAAGACCCAAGCACTAGCCAGATAGGTTGTTTGCCCTTGAAAGAATGACACCAGAGTAGATGAGTAAGAACCTTTTTACCATGTCCTATTTTGCAGGACAAATAAAAGGAAACACACACACACACAGAATGACACGCTGTGCCCTGAATCTGTCAGGGCCTCGGTCCCCCTTCCTCCAGTCAGATAAGAATTTCCACAAAGGACTTGTCGCAATCTTACCACGCCTTTCTTTTCTCCTCACGACTCATTCTTCCCATAATTCACAGCATCTCTCAGCAGCGCCTAACAACTTTTCATATGAGCACGAGCAGGTTCAAATGAAATGAGTGTAAACTCATCGGAGGCTTCTCCTCTGAGCCACATGTGTGTGTTTTTTTCTTTTTCATTTTCATTCTCTCTCTCTCTTTCTCTCGAACTTTTTCTCTTTACTTTGCTCTTTCCAGCGTCGTTCGCCTCAGTAGGGTTACAGACTTCAAAAAGAGTCTTTCATGTTGAAAGAAATCCAACCTCTAGTTACCTAAATACCAAACCAGCAATGTTCAAATAAGACAAAAATGACAGCTACACATATTTTCAACTTTCTTTATTTCATCCAGGGAAGGGTTTTTGCTGAACGTGTGTGTCTCTGGCAAACAATTACCTGCTTTTGTTTTCACGCGGTAACACTCATTTACGGTGGGATCTGCCTCGTGCACCCTCCGTTCAGAGCTGAATAAAACCACTGCAGGGTGCACCTTGCTCAAGGGCACTCAGTCAAAAAATTCCAGAGAAAGTTTTTTTCATTTCCTCGTCCTATTCAGTCCTGAGACTGAGACACGAGAGAGACTGACCTCAGCAGAAAACCATCATTAATGTACATATGTCTCAGTTTGCATCAGTGACCTCTTGTGGCCATGTGAATAATGACTGCATAATGAATGTGACACCACTTTAAGGGCAGCTAGAGTTTATCCAAACTTTCTTTTTCTTCATCTCTGTCTTAAATATTGTGCTCACTAATTAAGATCACAGTCAAACAGCTAAAATTAGCTTGAGATGATCAGGCAGGTTGTAAAGAAGCAGCCAGGTTAGTGAACACTGTGTTTGGAGGTAAAACCAAAATCGGTCACTATTGTAATGTTGTTAATAATCCGTCAATACACAGGAAAGCTGGGAGTATGCTGTGAACTCACTGATGTCGGATGAACATTCAGCTGTTTCCAGTTCTCTTCAAAGTAAGTTCACACATTTATTTAAACCTGCATCAATTGTGTTAACTTCAACAAGCTGTAAACACAACCCTGACATTGACTTAGTTGCTTATTTACATGTCAAGCAGACAGAGATCAACACTAGCATTTATGTGGAGTCATATTTCAGACAAATGCAAATCCAAAACCAAATGATGTAGAATGAAATTTAAAAAAAAGAGCTGAAAGATGCTAAAATGCTCCATTGGCCTGAGTGGAGCTTCATAATTTGCTGATAATTCTTTGTTGGTTTGTTATTCCAAGCAAGATCTTTTGGGTAACGAGTGGCCATTTGATGCATTATTAATATGAAAATGCTACTATATGTATTCAGGCTTAACATTAAGCAAAGTTTAGAGGCTGCACTCAAAGTCAATGGAAAGACACAAGTCAGTGAGGAAAGATGCAAATTTGCTTGTGGCATGAAGTTGAAAATGCTTCGACAAATGGACAACAATAACACACAGTCGAATATGCAAATATGAATAATATATAAGAAGAAAAGATTTGCCTCAGTCCGAACATTGACACCAGACAGCTGCTCACATCTCATCCCCTCCCATCTAACATCATAACCATCACCATGTCTCCCTAACTTTGAACTTTAGGTGCCAAACCAAACCTTAATGAACTCAACCCGTATAATATATAATTTATGTATATATAAGTATGGGCTGTTTTTGAAGGCCACCCAAACAGCCAGTGTCTCCGTGCAGTGTTGAAGGACTTGTTGGACCAAAAACCTGACAAAACCAATCTCCTTAATCTCTAGATAGCTCAACATTCCTACACTTTGCATTAGGTTTGCATCCACAGATACCGGCTCACACAGACGCCACTTCCTCGTGTGATTTCATGTTGCAGCCGCCCTGCTGTTTCATAAGGGTTTAGGCTTACTGGCAGGAGGACACATGAGATGAAGCACCTGAGTGCGCTGAGCTTCAGAGAGTGCTACTCTGCCCCGCCATAGATAAGACTCCGTCTCTGCCAGCCTCCTTCACCGCGCGCTCATCCCTCAGTGAAAAAGATTGAAACGGAAGATTTCCTGGAAAATTTCAAAGCAGCAAACAGGATCAACAGCTTAGACGGCTTTTTCACTTCTCAGCAACTTCCTCGTGCCTAATGTTTATGCTTTTTTTTGTGTGTGTGTGTGTGTGTGTGCATGTGTGCATGTGTGTGTGTGCATGTGTGGAGGAAAGGGTGGTCTTATGAGGGAATTTATTCTCCTGTGTATTGGAGTGTAAAAGATGCCAGAATGCTGTCTTTCACTTCACTGATGATGTGCAGCAGCCACATGAAGCACACACATACACACACACACACACACACACACACACACACACACACACACACTGCAGCTCTTGCCCTTTTACCATCGCACACTTTGTGACATTCATATAAATATACCCACTCAGTACATTATTACTTTAAAAAAGGCCATTATGTCGCGCTCCCGCCTATGTCATTTTTATGGTCGCCGCTCGGTCGCATGAATGCAAATGAGACCGAGCGACGCAGCAGATGCACAAAAACCAACAACCTGGAGATAAAAGCTCGTGGCTGCCGCTGCCAAAGCCAGTGTGCCCGAGCTGATTCGTCTTTCTGCCTCTAACTCCTCACTCACATTATTGTTAGCCGGGTGAGGTTCAGCTCTTCTGTGCCGTTGTAAAGAACCGAGTTGGCGTCCTAGGCCTCCCGTGTTTGCGCCGAATGTTTTTTCTGCAAATTCCTCGTCGCTGCCAAGAGGCCGTAAACGGATCGATGGGAGAAAGAAGAGGAAGGAAGGAGGAGGATTGGAGCTGCGTTGTGGCTGTTGACAGAGGGCTGCGGCCGTCAGGGTCAAACAGCTAAAACATGTCCTCAGCTGAGTCCAAATGAAGCGGCGGACAAAGCTGGAGGCAGGGCTGCAATGGAAAGCTCACAGGGCTCAAACCTCTGTGCATTGTTGGCTTTTCACTTTGGTGACTCATTTCAGGTGATATCATTACTCTCAACAGCTTGAAGTGCTTCATTTTCCAGCGGCCACTTTAAGACATGCGAGGCGACAGCAGCACACAGTGGAATCCCCTGAGCTGAAATCTGGCTCTCAATTCCTCACTGTGCCCATCAAAAATTCATTTAGGCAAATATTGACTCCTGGGGACTCTGAAGCTGCGTTCATTCACTGAGTGACTGAGATTAGCGCAAACAGTGTGTTTAAAGGAACAGTTCCACATTTTGGCTCATTCACTTGAGCAGTGATTCCCAACCTATGGGAAGGTATTGCAAGTGGGCCGCCAAATAATTTCCAAAATATTTTGACTTTTGTATGGGGGTGGGAAGAGTGTAATTATATAAAAATAAACAGAATAATGTCCTTAATGTTAAAAATCAGTTACATTTAAAATGATATTATAGATGTTCAAATATTCTTTTTTATCAAATTGTTATGTATGAGAATGCATTTCTCTGTTGTTGAAGGATAGTGTCATTTATTAATCATTTGTTAATTAGCTTGTTACATACAGTTGTCATTTCTGATATTTGTGTGGTGCTGATGCACAGCTCCTTGAATGACGGGTTTGTGTGTATGTGGTGTTGGAACATGTTACAGATGATGTGTTTGTGACTGTGGAGCTTCCATCTGATTTCTATTGTATTCAGTTCAGTCCTTTATGTTTCATCTTCAATAAAAAAGCGCTCTGGGAACACATAGTTTTGCCTCCATATTTATGGAATCAAAGGTGGGCCATGAAAATTTTTGAGACTTAAAAGTGGGCCCTGAGTTGGAAAAGGTTGGGAACCACTGACTTAGAGTGAATGAGTTAGATGAGAGGATGCATGCAAACTCTTACTTTAACATTCCCATTCATTTGTAGTTAGTTTGACATTTTGATTTTTTTTTGAGTTGATGAAAAACATATCCACCTCTTTTTTAGATATAATAAACGTATAACTTTTCCTCCTTCGGGCTCTTCAACTTACAAGTAAAAAATCAGTGTAGACTTTGTGCATAAAAATGCTAATATGAGTCATTAGACCTCACTGATTACTCCTGAGTTAGTGTGAATAGCACACACCCTATACAAACATACTGAAGATGAATGATGCTTGAGTCTGTTTCAAAATCAGATTGGGTTCTTACAAATTTGGGTGCGTGACAACCAGGACTGACTCGTCTCATCGGAGAATGATCCGTACCTGTTAGCGGAGGTGTGACGCTCTCTTCATGTCGTAAAATGCGAAGGGCGAGACGCAGGTTAGAGCCATTGTGTTTTCAAGTGCACATGGAGGAGTTGAGACGGAGATTCACAAGGCTCCAAACACTGTCTGTAACTCTGGACTGCAAAGGCAATGTAAACAGAATGTGTCTCAGGGACAAAGTGTCACGTTCTTCTTACAGATCGTGAGTCAGGTGAAGAGCACTTCAGTCTGTTTTTTCCTTCGCTTCCATCTCGTCTGAGAGTGAATGCAGCAGCTATTAAAAAAATAAAGACGAGGGGCAGCAGAAATCTAAAGACGGTCATCATTACCATATCAAGGGCACGGCACACTCAGCTGCCATGTTTATACAAGGTTTATAAAATCTGAATTTGAGCTCTTTACGACATAACCTTTAGAGAAAAACATGGTGTACATAAACAACGTGGCTGGAGGGATTAAACATATATAGGGAGAAATGGAGGAGCCAGGTTGATCCGATCTGCTGCTACTGAAAAAAAGTGATCAAGCTGTTTGAGCAGAGCAGGATTCAGACTTCAGAATGATTTGGAAGTGTGTTGGCAAGAAATGCAAATCAACATCGCTCACTCGGTTTTAGAAAAAGGGATCAAAACATCTCCACACATTCCTCTTCCTTGTCGAAGCGTGGCCCCCTACATTACCCACGATGCAACTGGACAGGTCTGCCAGAGATCTGGGTGTGTCATGTGAGCGCCTCCAGCCTGTGGCCTCAAGCAGAGACGAGCAGAGGTCTGCTCAGCTCACTCCTCTCAGCCTGAGACCTGTGAGTGAGTGCTCCTTTAATCGACCAACAAAACTGATGGTGACTAGTTTTATGTCAGCTGACAAACTAATTGTTTGCCCTAAACCTAATAAAACCAAAAGTGCATCTACTTTATGTGGTGGGTTAATTCAACCACACAGTGGATTTGATAACATTAACAAAGGCTTTAATATAAAAAAAAACGTGTCTGTTGCAGTCTATGAGTGGTAAAACCCTGCTGTCATGGTGTGTTCCGCTCCCTGTAAGCATTCAGAGGAGAAAGTCTGCGGCCGGGAAAAGAAATCCTGCTGTTAGTTCTGCTTGTTATTTGGGCTGTGGGCTGCTCTGCTCTGACCTCTGCTGACCTCCGGCTGTACACACTGAGCCGATGCTCTCCTTTTCTCACTGTGCTTTTGGCTTCGTCCACCGGAGCTTGCTGTGAGAAGGCACCTATGCCCCTGCAAGCCCAGAGCACCAGAGAGATCCATGTTGAAATGTGGAGGAAGGATCTCACATGGCTGCTGCTCGTGTGTGTGTGTGTGTGTGTGTTTGTGTGTGGGTGGGTGGGTGAGAGTGTGTGTGTGGGTGGGTGTGTGAGAGAGTGTTGGACTCAGAGACTCGTCAGGTGAATCTGTGAGGATGTCCAGACAGGCGAAAGTGCTGTGCTGAAGTGTGTGTAGCTTTGTGCAGTGTTATACAAAAACCTCACTTTTTCACGACAACGACAGATAATTAGAAACTTAAGTACTGAGCCGTGATCACATCCAGGAGGATTACAACCATTTTCCTCGTTTCCTACTTCACTCTGTCTCCGTTCCCTCCCTCTCCCCATGTCCCCCTGTCGATGACGCCGTCGTCCTGCTTGACCTTGGATTATTCTGATTATTCTCATTACTGGCTTTGGAGCCTTCCCCTAGCAGGTACTGAGCTAACAGCGGAGCCTCGGTCGACCTTGGAGACGGTCGGACGATGATGGCTCATTTAAACACAACAGTGACGGTCCTTGGCTGGTGTGTGGGAGGATGGGAGGTGTGAGCGGGGGGGGGGTTGTGGACTCGCTCTGGGAGCTGCTTTGTCTCCTACACAGGTAATTAATACGCTTATTAACTCCTCAGCTCATATCATAATCAAAACCACGAGGAGAAAGTGGCGGGGGTGGAATATCTTAATGGAATTCACGTGGCTTGAACTCGCAGCGTCGACGGTGGAAGGGGAAAGTGCTAGAGAGGACTGCATCACTGAGTCCTTTGATTGAGTGTGCTGTGTTTATGATAGGTATATGCATGGGGGTCAATCGGGTATGGGGAGTGGTGGGCAACTTCTATCTTAGCCTATAAGAGAACTATTTGAAGTTGTCATATTTCATAATCATCTGGTGGGGAGCAGGAGAATTTACATACACACATGCAAATGAAGGTGTAAACACAAAGTACAATAGAAATTTCTTTGCATATGAAATGTAGCATTCAAGTTACAGTTGAAGCATTTTCAGGAGTTGAAGTGTCAGTGGAAGTTGAAGCGCTGGAGGGAGATAAGATGTCAGTCAAAGTGAACATACTGAAAGCAACTGAAGTGTCTTTTGGGTGTTCGAACGTCAACCAGTGTTCAAGTTGAATGGAGGTGAAATCTCAGCTACAAAGTGCTAAAAGAAGTGTCTGTTTATGTGTAAACACTTAAATGAGCTGATGTAAAATTAAAAGCAGTTCAAGTGTTTGGTGTGCAAAGGGGCGAACATAGTCTGAAAAGCACACAGAAAGCTGTAGCTCAGAAGGTAGAGCAGCCGTCCATGTCATATCAAGAAAGAAACGTTAAGTTACTTTTTTCATTCTCGTCTTGTCTTCATGTTGTCTCGTCACTTCCTGTTTTATTTTGGTTACCCATTCTCCTCTCGTTTCAGGTAGCTTCAGGCCACCTCCTCTTGTGTTCCCGCCAGTGTGATTGTCTGCCCGGCCCTGATTGTCTCCACCTGTTCCCATTACCTGGTGTATTTAACGTCAGCGTCTCCCCCTGTCCTGTGCCAGTTTATCTTGTCTCGTTGAGAAAGTCTTACGCGCCTCATGTTTCCTCGTCTGTCTCGTCAGGTTTGCATTTTTGTTGCTACTTTGTCTTGCCACTGTTTTGCCTTACTGTTTCCTCATTTGAGTGATTTTGAGTTGATTACTTTGTTCTGCATTTACCAGCTTTTCCTCATAAGAGTGACTTTTGTTTGTACTTTGTTTTTCCTCTTTAGAGTGATTTTGATTTGTTCTTTGTCTTTCTACCTGCCTTCCAAGAGTGATTTTGAGTGGTGCATTTTGGTTCAGTCCAGAACCTGGTCTTGTCAGTCCACCAAGCTGGGCGGTTCTATCCCTGGCCCCTGCAGTCTATGTGTTGACGTGTCCTTGAACAAGATACTGAACCCCAAATTGCTTCCATGGCTTTTCCATCAGTATGTGAATGAAACTCTCAGATGTACATCGCTACTAAATGACTGTAGAGTTGTAGAAAGCAGACAGGGTTATGTTTGCATGACATGAGGTGACTGTCCACAGACATTGGCCTGTACAGTCCATGTAGTCGTATATTTTGAAAATGCAATTTGAGCATTAAAAGCAGATAGAAGCGATGAAAGCAGTTGAAGGGTCAGCTGAAGTGTGAAACCACAGCAGCATGAATTGAAGAGACGAAAGCATTTAAAACGTCATTTAACGAGCAGGCGCTGCATTATGTCTGCTGAAACTAATTGAAGTGTCAATTGGTATGTAAGCGCTGAAAGAAGTTGACATTTCAGTGGAAGCGTGGAAGCTGAAAGCATGGAAGCGTCAGCTGAGGAGAGCAATTAGGAAGCATTTAAAATGCCGTTCAACATGTTGGTGCTGTATGTAATCGAAGGGAGCATTCAGGACCGACGCTGCCTCCACGTGTTGCTCATTTATTATAATAACCAAGTAAAACTATCATATCAGCCATCTGTTCTTGTTCCAGTGTGTCATGAGGAGTGAGGAAGGAGTTTTGGTTTGAGAATTATTCAGAGACTTTTCCAGTACTGTAGGCTTTACTGAACTACCATCCCTGAATGTGGGAAGAAGGTGAGGGGATTGAATGCACACAGCTCCACAGAATATTGCAATAGCAATGCAACAAGAAAAAAAAAAAAAAGAAAAAAAAAGCTGTCTTTAAAATTCATCTGAGGTATGGCCTTGGCTGCTGAGGTGGGATGATCTGCCTGACCTCAGCGCTGCAGGAAACACTGCAGGTAGTTGAGCGAGTCCATTGAGAATGCAGAGTTTCAGACGCCCCAGGCCACATCAGACCTCATCAGGCCAGCTGTCTGGATCCAGGTGTTGTCTGAGTCGAGAGGACTCAACCTCCGCTTCACCCGCGGCTTGTGTGTGAGTGTGTTTTTACAGAGGCATGTGGCGTTTTGTGTGTGTGTGTGTGCGCTTTTACTAAAGGCCAAACTAGACAAATCTGACTCGACACTCAAGAAGGACCTCAGAACCTGGACTTGAGGAGGAGGGGGGGGGGGGGGTCGAGCCTGTCAAGCAATCAAATTACCCAAAACGACAGGTAAGAGGTGGGTTTCCTGGTACGTGAAAAGACAACAGAAAACTCCCTCAGGGTTTTGATTGATGGCCTCTTTGTTGTCTGTGCGAGCTAGCCTCACCTCCAAAATTCATAAGCCGTGCGATTCTGTTTATGCACGGCCAGCGAGCGGAGCATTGAGGTGAGAAACAAAACATTGTGCTTTAAATTAGCAGGTGTGACATGATTTTCCGCCTGCGAGGTCGGTCGGCCAGTCGGCCGGTCGTCGGGCTGAATGCAAGACAGCGCGCGTGTATTAGACGTCCAGTTATCATAGGCAGCTTTAGCCTCGCCGTACAGCTGTGCAGAGATAAACACAACATTATGACTGTGGAAGGAAGGACAATGCAAAAATGTCGATGCGCGGCGAGTGAGCCAAATGTCAGACGTGCTTATTTACTGCAGAAAGCTGAGTCAGAACATGAATATTGTTCTTGGGGAATGAACAGGAAAATGTCTCCTCCACATAATTACGAATTCCCATGAATAATTTTCAGCGATATGTGGAGCGAAGAGGTGATAAATTGCATCTCTCTGCATTTGCTGCGTGCATGAAACATTCAAAGGAAGGCGTAATGATGCAAGGGAAGTTGGGCGACTGTGGCGGCACTTTTCTTTTTTGCATTCAGGATTGCGTCTGGGGCGTCTGTCATTAGTTGGGGAGAGCCAAAACCTCTCATTTCAACACACACACACACATACACACACACTACCTCAGAAGGCTGTACTTGATCACACATCTTTGGCTCTTGGGATCATGGTGTTCTTGTTTACTGTTTACATGAACACATGCACACGTACGCACCCACATATACACGTCCACATGCACACACACACACACACACACACACGCAGACCTCGATCAAAGGGAACCCTGAAAAGAAGCTCAAAGGCAGGATTTCTCTCCTCTCCTTTACCCTTCCATTTTACCTTAAAAGAATAACGGCTTTGAAGAAGCACTATGAAGAGAGGTATATCATTTACAATCATTAAAAAGTGAATGTGGGATGAGTTATGGCTGTATTTTTATAAATGCCCTGAAGGCAGAACGCAGGTGAAGAGAGGGAAAATATCTCAACGCTCCTGACATTTCTTTACAGAGCTTTAACGGCTAAGAAAGGCGTCTGATCTCCATCTGCAGCCGGCCTTTGAAGGCCTAAATGCATTTCTAATTACTAGAGCCTAAATCCAAGTCCTAAATCCTCTATTGGTTTCAGAGATTATTGATAGTGTTTGTGCTTTCTAGACACCATTCAGCAGAGAGAGAGGCAGGAGAGACCGTGGTTTGACATATCAAACGGGCTGTGAGCCCTGTTTGATGTTGCTGTGTCCCTGAGCCAGCAGTCTGCAGCGCCAGATCTGAGTTTGGGCCCTGACAGGCCACCTGTTGTGGGAGAGGAGAGGCTGATCTGAAGGCCAGGTGATGAGTTTCGTTCCTAAGTTTGGACATAAATAAAAAGGAGATTCATGTCCATTCTTTTAACAGAGTCAACAGCACAAAATGAAAACAAATTGTGCCATGTTTTGAAGAGTAAACAGACTTATGGACTCTGGGTCTTAATGATATGTGGATTTGAATTTCTGGATTCATATTTTAGAGTTTTCATTTTTTTAGGAGATTGAACCCATTACGCACAATTATTTCTAAATCCAATCCTGACTTGATAACATATATAATTTCTGCAGGCATAGGCAGTGTAGGAAGAAGCTACGGTGCAAAGGTACTGTAGTGACGAGACTGTCCTCGCATGAAGAGCGACAGCGTCAGTCATTTTTCAGCAAGTGCCCCGTAACTATATGCAACCCTGACTCCAAGGAAGGTGGCACACTGTGTGAATGTAACACAAACTGCGATAACTTGCTAATATCTGTTGACTTAAATTTGATCAAAAACAGTACAAAGAAAAAATATTTAATGTTTGACCTCATCAACCTCATTGATTTTTATAAATAACTTATTCTGCATTTGATGGCAGCAACATCTTTCAAACAAGTTCATTGGTAACAGGTGACAGTATCATGATTGGGTTTGAAAGGTTCATCCTGGAAAGACTCAGTCGTTCAGAAGCGAGAATGGAGAGAACACTTTGTCAAACACATGATTGGATAAAGGAGATTAATACGTGGGAACACTTTTGGATTCAGGGTTGTATGTTTACGTTTAAGTGACAGCGCCCTCTAGCAACAGTAATAATTATGATGAGAAAAAAGGAGGATGTCAGGTGGTGTAATTATAAGTTATTATAATTTACTATGTTATTAAGTCCACAGGTGGAGGAAGTCGGGGTGGATCAATGGCTCAACAAAGCATCAGACTGTAACACAGGTGACTGCTGGATCCATTTCTTTTTTGCATGACCATGATCATTATCAAACCTAAACCCTGTATTTTTTTATTGAAACCATGATGATAAAGGTCCTCTAATCCTAACAAAGCAGTCATTTTAACCCCTACCATAATTTTTCTCTAAACCTAAATAGTCAAAGGAAGTTGTGATTAAATAGTCACATCAAGTCTACCGGTGCTCCCCTGAAACACATATTCATATTGGGGCACACATCTGTCTGTGTACTGTGTTTACTTCAGTTCTATTAAGGCTACACTGATTTTCACCCAGAATAATCTTGTTTTTCTACACACAAAACTTACACCGTTAGAATAAATTGAAACCTACGCACAGACGCTGTGACTACAACAATGACCTACTCCATTATTAATGGGAGTAAACTGTGTTTAAGAAGAGGGAGCATGTTCCCTTATACTGCTTGTTAAAACACAATGAAATCGTCACTCACTCGATGAATGTGTGGCACAACAGCCTTTCCTGAGAGCGTTCCCACAGTCGCTTTACAGTTTGCTTACTGATGACACACAACCCGGGTTGAATGCAAACTGTTTACCTGAGCAATTTCACCGAGTTAATACTGGATATAAAAGCAACAAGCCACCGGGCATTATGCGAAGATATACGTGCACATGTCTATAAACACCTCACTGGCTTTTCATTTGGGTCCGACGAATGTGGCCTGGGCTCCATAAATCAATACTGCGGGTATATCTTTGGCCGGAGAGCGTCGAACTCTTAAATCAAAGCGTGAAGAAGAGAGAGATAAGGCCACGCAACTGTCCACCTGGACGCACACATAGCAAACACAGAAAGACAAAACCACAATAACGGCACTCAGGGAAAATGAAATCAGAGCGCCTATGAAAAAAAAAAAAAAAAAGGATGGAAACGCTTGAGTGTGAGTAAACAGATTGAGCCCTTCCTCTGCCTCCTTGGCTCGGAAGTGGCCTGGTCGCTTTCAGCACAAATCATAACACTCATACAGTCATATCTGATTATATCATTCTTTAAAGGTATGAATAATGTTCAGGATGCTGTGCAGGTAGTCAGTTTATGATGTAATGCAATGTATGTGCCAAGAGATGCATCCAAGGCAGATCACTGGGTCTGGTGCTAAACAGACATGTGCTATGTTGAGTAATAGAAGGTGACTGGCAGGTGATGATAAACTGTATTAAGCTAAAAAGAGATTGATGAAAGATGAAGATGCTGAACAGAAGTAGTTCCTGACTATAGACTATCTACAGAAAACATGATAAAACCACTAACAACTTTTATTATTTAAAGGTACCCATTACAAACATGCTAGTAGACACAATCTGACTACAGAGTTAATATGGCTAATGTGTTAACTGTTGCCTATTTGCAGACCCAGAGTAACAACATCATCTTGTGTTTCTGGTTCGCTGCTATCTAAGCTCTGGACAAAGTGGAAGTTGCATTGTGCTACAACATGTTTTCTCTTCTCCACCACTCTCAGTCTGATCTCTCTCTCTCTCTCTCTCTCTCTCTCTCTGTCTGTCTGGCCACCCATCTACAGCCTGGTTCTGTTCAAGGTTTTTGCCTGTTAAAAGAAGTTTTTCCTCACCACTGTCGTCAAGCGCTTGCTCAAGATGGAAATGGTTGGGTCTCTGTAAATAATATTATAAAGAGTACAGTCTAGACCTGCTGTGTATTAAAAGTGTAAAGAATATAGAAGGTTAAACGTATTACTTGGCAAAGCAGTTAGCTTAAAGTGGCTGAAAAGGTTAATAGATTATACATTACTTATTTGATTAATTGTCAGTGTCATAATCCAAACATCTTGCGGTGAATACATGTTCTGTGAAACCAAAGAAAAAGTCCCAAGACATATATAACTAAACTTGGGTAATTAAAACCAAAAGTATTGACAAGGCAAGATATTGTGTTAATCAGTGTTTGGTGTCTAGGTTCTTTTCACTTATAAGGTCACCCGTTTTTCTTTTATTCTAAGAGCGTATTTATATCAGTCTCTGTACTTTATTCTATATGTGAGAGGAGTGTGCACAGGAGGGTGGAATAATGGTGACCACATTTCAGCAGAAATGAGTATAACAGGAGCAGAGTTATTAGGGCATGAAGTATTCTCCCATTTTCATACACTAAAACGAGCTATTCTTTTTTTTAAATGAGAAAGAACTGGAGTCATTTCCCCAATTTCTCTCAGCTCTGTCAGAAATAACACAACCTGAAATGTCACATTACTTATTTATTGAAGCAAAAGATGCTGTGATTTCACCTGCCATGTTTTTTTGCCCTCTGGTTTGTTAAGAGGGTAAATTAAAGTTTTTGGCTGCTGGGTCTGAGCCTTTTTTTCTTTCTTTCTGTTTTTGCAGTAGCAGCAGAATATGTAAGTGCCCTCGCTAATGGGTTTTTCCTAGAGCTCCTCTCTCCAAGTGGCGGAACAAGAATCCAGCAATGCAAATAAAAGTCTTTACTTTGCAAAAGAATATCGTAATGCTCCACATATCGCCAGGTAATTTTACATAGACGAGGTATTCATCAAAATTCAAACCATCTATGCCTTTTAATTTGCAGATTTAGGTTCATCTTTTAATCTTGCAAGCTCTTCCTCAAAAGCAAAAGCTTCCCCAGAGACACTGATCATCAACAAAATAATCACCTCGTAGGCATGACAGATACAGAGAAAGTCTCAGGGTTGGGATGAAGGGTGATCTTGTTTTCTGTGCTGGGTGGGTGGGTGGGTGGCGAGGGAGG
>JBBMOC010000007.1:12768348-12851571 GCA_037975185.1 Centropyge bicolor | reverse complement strand
GCGAGGGAGGGAGGGTGGGAAGTGGAGGATATAGAGGAAGAGGGAGGTGGGGGGAGGGCGGTGTTACAGACCTAAGCAGGTGTGACAGTTCTGAGAGCTTTCATGAGGAAAAAAAGGTTTCTCTGGCCTTGTAGCGATGCTAAACTGAGCGTGACCCTCAGACTGAACCCAGCCATCTCTCTCGCTCTCTCGCTCGCTTTCGTGCCTAAACCGCCCAAGAACAGGAAAACCCTCCACTGACAGTGTCTGGACTAAAGGATTTAAGCTTACAAATTCCTGCTCTCCTTCTATTTATCTCTCCACCACTTTGATTTTATTTTTTTTTGTACATACTACTATCGACTTCAGAAATACTGTACACCACCGGGACGAAGGCCCTTTATTTGGAATACAATATCATCCATTTAATGTCTCCTCTAATCAGATAGCTTTTACCATAATCACATTTAGTTTTTATACTGTATGCTCATTCATATTTGATTTTATACCAGATGTATAACCAGAAAAAATCATTCGAGTGTGGTGTAGGAGGTTTTTCACCATGATAGTGGTGCAGCTCCGATGTCCTTTGATCGACTGGTCCAGACTGAAATATTTCCACAACACTGATGCCATGAAATTTTGTACAGTTCAAGGATCCTACAGACTTTGCCGATCCCTTAAATTTTCCTAAAGCACCAAAATGAAGTTGACAGGTTTTTTTCATTTTTAGTGAAAAACCTTGAAAACTATTGGATGGATTGAGACATGCAAGGTCCCCAGAGGATGAACCGTAATTACTTTGGTATCACAACATGCAGATGGACTGGCACAAAGTTATGGATAAACATTCACAGTCCCCAAAGGATTATAACCAAATACCTGCAAAACTAATGTCATTCCCACCAGCCTCAGCTGCACTTGCTGTTAAATTCTACTTAACAAATGTTAATATGCACACGTGCTAAATGAAGATGGCGAACATGATAAACACTACACCTGCAACACAAGCATGTTATCATGCTGACGTCAGCATTTCGCTCAAAGTACAGCCTCACAGAGCTGCAAGCATGGCTGTATACTCTCTGTGTTTTTATGCTACAGTTTGTAAAATTTGCAGTGAAACCTGCCACAAGGAGCTGCTTACAATTTCATTACTTTGACTATTAGTGGAGCTTCAGAGTCCCATGATGCTCTAAATGATGTTCTGCAGGCTCCTCTGTCCTAACAAGAATAAAACTCAAGGGGAACACTGAATCTTTGCAATTTTTTTTTTTTTTTGGAATCTTTGGGGCATGAAAAATGGTCAGGTGCAAAGGATCTGGAATACTGGCGGCTTATATAAGCCTAACCCCAATGTTTACCCCCTTCCATCTGCCCCTGTTTACCCCAGACTGTGGCTCTGTATGTTAGGGGACAGGGGAAGTCCACACAAGCAGAAGGCAAGAGCACGAGCTATCGGATTGGAACTCCTCCACCTGCCAAGAGAAGTAAGTCTTCCTTTTATGAGCCAATTGAAATTCAGCTCACAGGCTATCCATTCCGTCAATGACAAGAGGAGTCAGGACAACCTTGCAACCCCCGACACTAATAACACTGTAACGGTCAGAGATAGATCAAGCTGAACGCTGATAGTTAGAGCGGGTCTTCGGCCTCCCATAAGTGTTTATTGCAGACAATTTTTGCCTTCATTTGTTTTGAGCAGATGCATGCCCGGGTACAGCTGCGGTCGATCGTAACACTTTTCTCCACGGCAGCCGACTGACAAATGACCTGCGGTTTTTGCTGTTTCTTCAAAGAGCATCCGTCTGAAGATAATGCTACTGTAGGGAGGGAATCTCAAGGCAGGGAATGGTCCTGCTCTTGCTTTGTATGCATTAGGGCAGCTCTAACCTCTGACCTCTTCTGCTCCACTTAACTGTGTAACAGGTTCATTGCCACAATCTGAATCTGGTCTGAATCAATCCTTGAGAGTCTTTTTTAGAAATTCTCCTCACAGGGCTTTTCACGTGCATATAAGTGTTTTGGAATCAATAAAAGTGGAGATGAAAATGAGATGGGAATAGACTATGAGCAGACTTCTTCTGGTGAACCCAGTTTCAGCAGTTTGAGCTTTGTTATGACCAGCACTGCCACTAAGGGGCAGTAGAGAGCCTGGAATGAAAATACCACATCTTCAGGGCACCTTGTCTGAACTTAAATTATACTAACAAATTAAACACTGAAGATGTGTCATCATCCATCATGATCCTACTCATAGCAATTAATATACACTCCATATAATGTCTCATACAGCAGTGCACAACAATTCAATACATAATAGATTTGGAATATGGTCTGTAGTTTAGTTTCTATTCACTTATTCTATTTTTATATTTCATTGTCTATCTATCTATCTATCTATCTATCTATCTATCTATCTATCTATCTATCTATCTATCTGTCTGATCTGATCCCAGGATTTAGGACTCTTATAATCTTATTAAAAATACATAATGAAAAAAGAGAAAAGTACAAATAATAGTTAACCATTAAAAGTCAATGTCTAAACTCCTCTAACTCTATAAATCACTACAGAAATCACAGTAAAGTACAACTACCTATAGTAATATAGGGACACCAAAACACTACATATGTTACTAATGAATTCACTTTTGAGCACATCTTTGCTCTGCTAAAAGTGTAATATTCATATTGAATTGATGTAATATTTTCCACAAAGTAACGTGAACCCAGTATTATGAGACTTTAACAGCTTCTACTAGGACACTTTCGTTCCAGCAGCTCCACACCGGTCACACCCATCAGGTAGAATAAAGACCTGTCGGCGGGCTCTCTCCTCCCGGCGGCGCGCATCCAGCCGGCGCACAGGAGGCGGCGTCAGCCCGGACAAACCACGTCCTCTGTGAGCTCACTTCCGCCGGCTGGGTCGCTCTTCTTACTGTCTCTCCCCCGCTTTTGTTCTCCCATTTCCAACCAGCCGCCGCTGCTGAGAGGAGGGAGCCTGCAGGGGGGGTTTCATTTTGAAGAGGGGGGAAAAAACAAGGCAGAGAAGACGCACAGCAGCGGAGCGGCGTGTGCACGGAGGGATCCGCCGCGCTCCCTAGTTACATAACCGGACTACTTTTTTTCTACTGGGCTTTTCTTTTTTTTTCCACGTTTTTTTTTTCTCTGTGTTGTTGTTGCACCGAAACTGACTCCCCTCTCTGTGTTTAAAAAAAAAAGAAAAATGGAGAACGACGACAAATACCTGCCCGAGCTGCTGGCTGAGAAGGACAGTCTGGACTCGTCTTTTACGCACGCCATGAAACTTTTAAACGCAGGTAAAGTGCTCGTCGAAACATGCGCTGTTTATTTTTCCTCTGTGTGAACGTGGACGCCTCACAGAACGCTCCACGCTGTGATGCACCATGTGTTATTTTTATTTTTTTTAGAGGAGGGGGCTGAAATGCAACACTAGCATGAAGTGCTGTAATGCGTGGATATATGTAGGAATTAGATGATGCTAATAGCTGGTGTGTTTGATTGTAAATAGCGTAAAGAAGGAGACTTTCAGGTATAATTTCCGCTTCCTCTCCTGCAGCTGCAACGTGTCCGGTCTTCACCGCTAAAACTTAAAAAAAAAAAAAAAAAACTCTCTCCGCACCAACAAATGATCGGTTTGTTTTCCTGTTGATCTCGTTGTCCCACTGTCCGTGACTGACCGGGGTCACTTCGCCGCCTCCGAGCCGAGAGGCGGCCCCCAGCAGCGGGGGGGTGTTATTAAAAAAAGCCCCGGCGCTGAAGTGTCCTTGAGCCGGAGACTGCAGCCCTGGCAGCTCCGGGGCTGCTGTCCTGGAGCTGTGCTGAAGAAGGGGTCACAACCCAACACTGCCTCTGCTGTTTGTGGGCATGCATGCACGATTACAAGCTTTACCCTATTTTTAATATCGTGTGTTAGAACAGCACCACTGTACGGATGTCTTTGAATGTAGTGCTTGCACCAGAATGTACCAGCATAACCCTAAAGTCAATTAAAAAATCAGACATTACCAGGACTTCATAAGGTAGCCATTGTGTGCCATAGATCCACAGAATGATTGCTTGTGAGGTCATTGTTTAGTCCCTCTTGTTGCCCATGTGCTCCCTCTCCTCCTAACTGGCTCTTGCTCCTCCAATCAACTCTCTCAGCCACCTCTGTCAATGATCAAGCTGGTCCCTTTATGCCGAACAGGATGAGCAAAATCTAGGCTGAATCTCTGAAAGTGAAAGCGAGAACGATGGAGAAAGACAAAGTGTGTCACCGTGTGCTGTGGGTTCGATGTCTGCCGAGGCTTCCCCCCCTCCTCCTTCCTCGATCTGCAGCTGGTAGACTGTGGGCCGGCTGACATGTTTGCACATCGCAGGCTCAGGGGTTGTCACGGCCGAGAGTGAGGAGGTGGTTTGAGATGAAGTGCTGATGATGGTGCTGTTGGGAGGCGGATGGGTGCTGGAGAGTAGGTGCTATTCCATAGGGGAGAGGTGACATAAATTGTGGTTTGAAGGATCAGGATTGGAGCGACAAAGGCCAAATGGTGGAAAAAAAAATATCCAAGTTGATGTCTTTGCATATCTTATTTTGCCTGATCAGAAATCCCAAAGTCCAAACATATTCTGTTTGCAATGATGTAAAAAAGAGTGAGGCAACAACTCCCCACATTGTTGAAGCTGCAACCAGAGATTGTTTGAAGTTTTGCTGTGAGGTCAAGTTGTTTGCAAGATCTCAAATAAGTGCAAATAGGTTTATCTGGAGGCGCCACGGTTTGTCATTGATAAACATTTATTGTCAGTTAAAATATTTTGACTCTCTTATAAAAGCAGATAAAATTGGGCTGGAAAGCAAAAATGTTTTTCAGATGTCTAGGATGCATTAAAGTCTGTGTGTCTAAATGTGTTAACCAAGTTTCAACTCAGACGCTGAGATGGCTCATGACCTGCGAATCTCCAAATCGATGCTTACTCGATAACATGCACGGATAAAGTGCACATAAATCCTCCTCATGACCGAGATGTGCTTTGCCTCTTTGCATCCTGTGTGACTGCATGAACACTGTGCCTGAAACCGTACCTCTCCCCCTCTAGAAATTGATAGAATCCAGAAAGGCGAGACTAAAAAGGAGGCAGAAACATACCTGGACCTTTTCACAACAAAGAACATCAAACTTAAGGAACGAGTGCTCATACCTGTCAAACAGTACCCGAAGGTGAGATCTCTTTGCCCTTGTTTTTTTTTTCTTCTTCTTCTTCTTCATCTCCCATCTTGATTTAATTTATCCTGCAGCCGGGTTTCAATTACACGAAGCCATGGGGTTACTTGGGAATCTCAAATTACTCTTCTCAACCTTGATCTTTAAGCTCCAGAGTATAATTACAGGCGATACTGGCTTGTTTTAAAATATCACTGAAAGGATCAAAATGTTAATATCACTATGGCGAGGATACATTATATTGAAATTCATATTCACGGATTCATTCAGAAGATTGAGAGACTCTTCTGTTTGCGTTCGGTAAACGTCTCCATTCATGCTGAAGTCTTCCTTGGCTTTGTCATGTAACCTCAGGTGTATTCGTGCGCATCAATTCAATCTATATCTGGCTCACACATGAGGCTGCATTGATTTTACGATGACGGTTTATGATGTCGCAGAAGGCGTGTGAGTGTATAATCCGTCCTGTAAAACTGAAAGAACACGTTGCCAGTTGCATAATGCCTCATTTGCATTCCGTTGAATTTATTTCCATCAGTTTGAGTCACCTAGGCTTACATGGCAGCTGCCTAAAGCCTGCTGTGGAACTTTCAGGATCCTGTTTACTTTTTGACTAAAATTGATAGACCACACTTCTTCTTTATTTATTTTTTCCCCCCACAGAAAGTTCTAACAAGAACAAGATCTATGGATGCTGCCTCACCTCGAGCATCAGATCAATATGATGTAGGAGTCTGGTCTGTAGGGTAAGGCAGCCTTCTGATCTCCAAAAGGCTGTCTTAGTTTGCCAGACTTAGTTTTTTAAGTCGGTACATCAGTCCGCTGTGTCATGACGACAAAGCTAATGAGCATGTTTCAGATTGCAAAAGCTGCTTTTACGACTCCAGGAGGTATTGCTTCCTCCGGGGGCAACTCTTTACTAAATGTGTTTGCTTGTGACAGTTAATTGTAGTACACATCATACACATGTGGTAATTATCTTGTGCAAAGATCGAGGAAGTAAAGACTGCAGCTTTTGATCACACGTTGGTTCTGGTTCGGTGCTTGGATGATTATAGTGAACAGTAACTGGCTGTGTAACGGCCCCCAAGGGTTCATATCGACCTTCTCTGGTAAATCTACTACTTAAGGCTGCAGGATGTGCAGCAGGACCCCTGACAGTGATTGCTCCTTTACTCTCTTGGTATTAAAACTCACCTCTTGCTCTTGATTGTCAGGCTAATTTTGTTCTGCTTTGCCATTAGTTCAATTTCGTGGGGAAGATTTTGGGACCTCAGGGCAATACAATCAAACGTCTGCAGGAGGAGACTGGAGCCAAGATTTCAGTGCTGGGCAAAGGATCCATGAGAGACAAATCTAAGGTAATACACACACACACACACACACATACACATCTGGTGTTACACACCTGTGAGAAGGGTACCTGAAGCCATAACACATCTGGCCTGTACTTGAGAGGGATGGCAGGCAGCGAGCCCAGATGGCATCAACTCGCGAGATAGCTCAGGTGAACGTTAATGTAAAGCCAAGGGCACTCATGCGCTGCACATCTGTTCCAGGAATCTTCAGGATATCCCACTAAACCTGTTATCTACCAGTTTGATGTAATTATTAAGCTGCATAAAAGGAAGGGGAATACCGCACTTAACGCCTGCTGCCCTCTGAGGTGGAGGACGTGCAGAATTCACTTCATTGTCGAGCTCAGGTCTGCTCTATTTGACTCACTGACACTCCTGCGATGTTGCTCTTGTTCCAGGAGGAAGGGCTGAGGAAAGGCGGCGAGCCCAAGTACGCCCACTTGTCTATGGAGCTGCACGTGTTCATCGAGGTGTTTGCACCAGTGCCAGACGCCTACCTGCGCATGGCCCACGCCATGGAGGAGGTCAAGAAGTTCTTATTCCCTGTGAGTCTGACTTAACTGTTTTGTGTGTGTGTGTGTGTGTGTGTTATGGTCCAGTGGGAGACTGTCTATTGACTGGTCTGCATGGACTCTCCCAGAGCTGCTTCTAACACTTTTTCCCCAATTAATTAACTTGTTGATTATGCATTCAATTCATCATTGAGCTTGTAAAATGTCACCAATATTGACAAACCCTCAACACAAGTTAACAGAGGCTGAAGTGACATCTTTAACAGCACATCTAATGTATGAATGAGTATTAGATTTGATTTATCTTCTGTCAGTCGGTTAATTGGTGAGTTGACAACTCAACTCCACAAACTAAACAAGCGCTGTGAGTATTGATTATTTTCTTTATCAAATTAATCTGCCAAATGTTTTTCTTGGTTTTAGTCTGTAAAAGATTAAATCAAAATTCTGAAAAATGCCTGTTAGAATTTCCCAAAGCCAAAGTTGATATTTTCAAATAGCGTGTTTTTTCTCATCATCCTGAAAATGATTGATTCACTGTCATATCAGACAAAGAAAAACACTAAATTGTCACAGATTAGAAGCTGAAATTGGGGTATGCTTTTTATTTTTGCTTGAAAAATGACTTCAGATTAATCTGGTGTCAAAATAGTAGCTAACTATTTTTAAATTGAGCCTGAAAACACTGATACTCAGTCAGCAAGTTACACTTTCTCCACCTTGGGTCCACTGGCAGACAGGGATGAAGGAGATTTCAAAATCACATAATTCAGTTTTATAGTTGCAGTTTTAATTTGAAATGAAGTTTTAAATACACTTTGTATGTGTGTAGCTTCTCTTCTGTGCTCTTAAAAACAGAAGGCAACACCATGCTATGCACACATCTCAAATTCCTGGGGTTATGACAATATGGGAGATCTAGAAACGGAGTCGGGAAAAGGTTGTGAAACCACTCGAAATGTTCTGTGTAATTGATTGAGGGTGCGTCTATCACAGTGGTGGGGCGAACTTACAGTATGCAAGTTAAATAAAGCAACGCAAGATAAAAGCAATCTGCTTCAGAGGAAGACCTGCGTTGCTTTCACTGTCAGTGTGGTTTCCCCTACACCTGACTTGCCTGCGTGTCTGTCCACTATTATGTCTTCACTTGTGTCTCATTCTTCACGGAGTGAGGAGAATCAGCTTGGAGATGTATAGCTCCCAGACAGATATGTGGTAGGATTCACCCTGCACAGCCTTCTCTTACTTTTATTGGTTTTATGCTGAGAGATTCTTGAGCGAGGGCCAGTCGTCAGTCTGCTCCAGCCCATAGTACTCTAACAATGGCTCGTGCCAAAGCAGGCCAACAGCCCCAGGGGTTCACGAGATGCCCACATTTTTTAATTAGTGTGCAGGGTGTAATGGAAGAAAGAACCATGTGGATCAAAGGCGAGATGAACAGGCTGATGATCCAATGTCGCTATTGCCGCATTATGTAAAAAGCCGTCCCCCGCAGAACCTGTCGTTACAACTTAAGGCCATAATCTGTCATGCTTGACAGCCTTCATTTGGAACCGGGCCATATTTTAATAAATGAATCAGGCTTGCAGAAAACGGGTGGATGTGATTTGTTGTTGAAATGTTTTATGCATTACCTTTACTCCTCCTCAGGTATTCCTGAAGGCTTTGACGCTTTTGTTCTTCCTCATCTCTTTTCTGTCTGTATACCTGTATGTCTACCAGTGTAAATGCAGAAGCAGAGCCTTGCTCTTGTGTGAAGGATTTGCAGATCCTGACCACTGTCGCTTTCATACAAATATTTTCTATGGAGTGTAATATCTAAAGAAACATAATTAATCTAAACACCTTGATGGTTAAAGAGGAGTCACCTCGTTGGCTTGTTAATTGCAGCTGCGGCTCACGTTGCTCCTCAGCTGAAAAGAATTTGTGATCAGTCAAACCACTCGTTTGCTTTTACTGCGGATGAACTGAAAGCACACTGCATATTCTAGTCTCTTCCTTTTTTTCACCATCATTAGAGCTCCATCACTGTTCCAAGGACTGATTTATGAAAAAAAAAATTGATTGGGTCACAGTGCAGCCCTGGCGATGGCTCCCCGAAGAAAAGCGGTTGGATTGTGTTGCGGGATTTGTGCTGCTCAGACTGGCAGCTCCACTAATCCGTCCCTACTTCTTGTGTTTGTGGGTAGAATAAGGTAACCATTGATGCAGTCACACCAGACTTGTCGAGAAGTGATTTACATTTTGTGCATGATGGAGAGGCACAGGAAGGCAGGGAGTGTGGATGGATGCTTTCCAATCTCCCACATCCACGACCCCCCTGCCCCCTTCTCTTTAACACTCTGAGTCACTGGCACTGAGACTTTCTCTTCCACTCGCTCTGTTAGCCATTAGGGGGATGCCGTGTTGTGAGCAGCTCTGTAATTGTGTTTCACTCTTATATTTGTCACTCGTTCTTTCACACTGCCTGCTTTTCTTCCCTCTTCTCGCTCCTTTTTGCTTCGCGTTTGTGCGCCTTCACTTTTCCCATGTCATGTGCTCTTGTTTCTCACCCTCTCTCCTGTTTATTTCTGTGTGTGTGTGTGTGTGTGTGTAGGATATGATGGATGATATCTGCCAAGAGCAGTTCATGGAGATGAGCTACCTGAACGGAGGCCAGGAGCACGGAGCCCGAGTCCGAGGGGGCATGCCGGTCAGGGGCCGCGGAGTCCCCCCTGCTGGAGCACACAGGTGTGGAGATGCACGCACGCGCCACACACACACACACACACACACACACACCCAGGACTTCTCGTATATTCATCTGCAAGATTATTAATGTATCAATGAAAATGTTGAGCAAGGCTGGAAGAAACCCCATATTTATTCCTTTCTGTAATGTAATGTCGTGTATTTATGCTGATGAACACTTTTGAAATACCTGTCGACAGTTTTTGAAAAAAAAAAAAAAAAAGCTTTTGACTCACCTCGCACAGAGAATACAGCAAATGCCATGTGCTGCCTTATAAACTTATATCAGAACATCTTCGGCGAATTGACTAAATGGCAAAGAATATAAATCACTAGCCATGATGTATGTAAATTAAAAATGCTCTTTATTCATGATATGTTGAAAAATGAAAAATAATGCAAAAATCTTTGTTTTAAATTAAAAGGTTTAAATCAGATGAGAAGATCAATAATGTAGCTGGAGCCAGTAGCCTGTTAGCTTAGCTTAGCATGTGGACTGAAAATGGGAAACATCAATCCTCATTCATTCTAAAGGTAATATAATCCATTTTCTAGCACTTTCTTTAAGCTCACAAATTAACATTTGTTATTTAAACATCAGTGTTTTCTGCTAGAGCTGAATCTTTTTCCATCTGCCACTAGTCTTTATGCTCGGCTGAGGTAACTGGCTGCTGGGTGCGGCTTCATATTTAGCACAGAGACACGAAAGTGGTATTGATCTTCTCTCTGAACTCGTGGCAAGAAAGCAAATAAGCGTATCTCCCAAATCGTCACCCTGTTCCTTCAAGTAGAAGAACAGAGTATGAACTCGGTGTTCTTTGCTCCAGGGGTAGGGGAATGCCCCCTCGCGGTGCTGCCGCCAGGGGAGGTGTGACTCGAGGCGGCCCAGCCAGAGGTGGCGCGGTGAGGGGCGCCCCGACAGGCCGAGGAGGACCTCCTGCGGCACCCGCCAGGGGAGCCGTGGCACCCCGCGCCAGGCCCCCAGCCGGTGGACCCCCCCAGAGGATGGCGCCTCCACCCCACCAGCACACCCCTGCTGCAGCTGCTGAGAGCTACGAGGAGTATGTAAGTACAATTGCCAGTGGAGGGTCGATTAATTTATCCATTTAGTTTGTATGTGCATGTTCTTTGCACAATGACATTTATCTGTAGTAGAGTTAGTGTGTGAACAAGCAGATCTCTCTAAACTTTGATTTTTAAAAGGTCGACATAAGAAATATGACCTATGAGGAATAAGTAGTGAACCAGCCAAACGATTACGAGTTTTCCCATGGAGACATGATGCTGTCAGGTTTGACGTAGATAAGTCTGACCCCTCCAATGGGATCGTTCCTGGCACTCTGTTAACTTTGAATGTCTCGTCCGTCAACACAGGAATAAGTGATCTGGGATGCTCGCGACATGAGGGGAGCGTGTCTGCTTTAGTACAAGCGTAGTACTTTGGGGACACCTTGACATTCATGATTCATGAACAAGCCTCTCCTCAAATCTCACTCTGTTTCTCTGTTTCCTTCCCTCTCCAGGGCTACGATGAGAGCTACACAGACACGGCCTACGAGTCATACGACAGCTATTACAGTCAGCCGCAGGCGTGAGTGAATCAGACGTCTCTTTGGTTTTCACCTGCTTCTCACAAAGTGCACACACATCGCCTAGTTGCTAGTTTCACCCGAAAAAAAGCGATTTGAGAGCAGCAGAGATACTTTTTTAGCCACTCTGCACAAATTCAGAGCTGATGGTACTTCATGGTTTGGGTGGCGGCGTTATTTAGGAGAACCAGCCGGGACTAAGATGTTCCATGCTACAGAGCCAAGCTTTGATCTTATTCATGGAAGCCAATTATCATTCCCCTAGACATTACAGTCAGCAGCTACTTGATGTTTTTCAAAGATTAAAAGTGATTTTTCTTCTCCCCTCTCCCTGTGTTTGACCATCAGAGAGCCAGAATACTATGACTACGGACACGGAGAGACCACAGAGTCATACGAGTCATATGGTAAGGAAGTTTATTTCCCGTCAACAAAGTTGACCTCATTTACACTGTTACCTCTGAATATAAAAAGTGTGCATGTAACTATGACCAAAAACAAAAAAACATAAATAATACAATTTAATATATTGAGTGGTTCAATTATTTGAGTCTAAAAACACAACACAAAGTTGACTTTCTTTCACCAGCCAAAAATTAAAAGTAAAGTTAAAGACACAAACTGCTAACTTTAAATTAACCATTAGGAGTTTTGACCACTAGTGGCGCTGTGGAGCAATATTTTTGAGTGCGTACCCGTTTTGCTTGTGTCCAAGGACACACAATATGTTTTGGTGAAAAACCCTGAATGTAAACAGAAACTCTTTGTTAACAAGAAAACTCCACAGGCCATCTGTAATGTAAACTAACCAAATCATTTTTCTGTCATCAATCTTGAGGGTTTGAATCCACACTGAATTGTAACTGTGTTTATTTCTGTGTGTGTCCTCTCCAGGTCAGGATGACTGGAACGGGACCCAGCGAACGGTTCCAGGGAAGGCCCCTCCCCCCTCCAGAGGTGCCAAGACGCCTTACCGGGAGCACCCATACCGACAGTACTGAAGCGGACTCACCACCCTTATCGTGTTGCCCTGACTACCGCCTGTCTACCACGGCAGCTCTCGCTTTAAGCAGCCCGACAAAAGTAATTGTCCGTTTTGTCTTTGGTTTGGTCTTTTCCTACACCGGACTTTATACGAGAGAGCAAATTGGGAACTGAAAATCGGACCTGTTTTTTTGAGATTTGACCGCGAACTCCCTCCCCCACCCCTACTTTGTCGCACCGCCTAACCAACCAGCCACCAATCCTTCCAACCAAAGCGGCTTTTAGATGGGTTAGAGAGGAGACGTTGGCGTCCTTTTTTTTGTTCTTATTCATTTGAATTTTTGTTTATTTTGCTGTATTTTTTTCTCTGACCCTTTTTACCCCCCTCTGGCTTTTTTTGCATTGTTGATCGTTAACTTTTTAACTGTTTGGGAGTAGCCATTTCTAGTGAAATTAGTGGCTCATTATCCACATGTCTAAGGAATCCATTTTAATTGTTTTTAAATACGAAGAATCTGTCGAGGGTCAGTTGCAGATTCCCATTTAGGCTACATTTCAAAATTCTGTTAATATAGCCAAATAAAAGACCTTTTAAACTTTCAATTATGTAATATAGAAACAAAAAAAAGCAATCTTAAATTAAGTGAAGGTTAAAGAATCAATGTTAATGGAATCAGTACAATTCATTCTTGATGATGGTTTGTTTTTAAATAGTTCTAAAACGTTGTCCATTTAGACTTAGGCAGCAATATTTGTCATTGTACTTAGAGTTTTGAAATATAGCCCTAATAGACACTGTTGAGATGGACTGTCCTCATATCCTCAATTTGTTTTACATGTTAAAAATTAATTTTAAGACTCTGAAGACAAAATGTTTATTTAATGAGAACACGGCCGAGAGACGGCCTCCTGTTATGCTAAAACCAGTTCAGGTCTTCATTTTGTGATCTGATTCTCTATAAACTGCATGCACAAAGTACACAAAGAAGGATTGGGACAAAAATCTCCACATGGGTCTTCTCTTTCTATAGAGAAGGGATCCTGCAGCTCAATCCGAACTCTTGTATATATTTTAAAACATCCTAACTGTACTTATTCTGCCACTAGTATCTGTACCCTCTCCATAAAATGCATTATGCTACATGTGTAAGCTTGCCTAAATAGGTTACTAAATCTGTCCAAAAGATGTTTTGCAGCAGTTTGTCAATAAAGCTTAGTTTGTTTTTTATGAAACTTAACTTGCTTTATTTGTTTCCTGTCCTAGTAAAATTCTGAAATGGCTTTTTTAAAACAACCTTCAGCAGTCAGATGTAGGTGTTTTCCTTTGTTTCTCATTCAAAACCGCATTTTAAATCTAAATGAATGTATTGACGTCTGAAGACTTTAACCCTACTAAATGATGTCTTGATTGATTATCAAAAGAGCACAACTTATTCTTTCTCTCTCTTTCTATACTTTTTAAAAAGGACCCAGAGGTAAGACCTCTAAAATAACCTGGATAGCTTCCTAATGTGTATAGAGTTCTAAAGCATTGAATGCCTGGGTATGTATAAGACTTTTTCAATCCTCTTACCTGTGGTCGTAATCGTTAATGAGAATTGCTTTTATAGCATCTGAAAATTAACTGAATTCAAACCACCATTCAGGTCTAGGCTTCATTGTCATGAATGACGCTGGCGCGATGGCTACTTTAGTACAGAGTAATGGCAGTGCAATGGAGAGGATGGTTATAACCTAGAGAACTCCACTGTAAAGGTAACCTAACCCTAAATGTTTAATTTCGTAGTGTGTTTATCCATTGACATAAACTTGCTGGTAAATGCGTACAGTTTCTTAAAATATTATTGCAGTCATGGCAACAAAAAAGAATCGACTCAAAAGTAAGAAAAACGTAACTTCCAATACATACAGTAGTGCATTTTATGTACCAAAATAACTGTTCTGTGTACTAACAAAATACATTAGAATAGTGTTAATGCAACTCTTGCTAAAATGAACAAAGCCAAATCTATGTCAATATCTTCTGTACAGTTGAGCTGCTGTTACTTTTTTTATTTGCTGTGTAAAGGTTGCTTACTGTAATATTTAAAAGGTTCTGCCTGTACAAAGTTATCCAAAAAAGAAAGCTTGAGTTGCATGAGCATATCTTCTCCTGTAGACGTTGCATGATCTCTGTCTCAAGTTTCTCCCAGTGTTTTTAGACAGGGTATTGATTTGGGGTTTGTCCTTCCTCCAGGCACAGCTATCGGTCACTGAGTGCCCCGGAGACTGACAGTCTGCTGAAGTGAGGCCGTGCAAACCTCAGGTTGGTCTGCCACTGCACCCGTTTCCACTCTTTAAAGGACTGTGCCGCTGGTTTTTGCATGCTGCAGTGCATTAACTCACAACCTGCATATTTCATCACCACTATCCATAAAGCAAGTCTTAAAGATTGATTTTTCTTTTCTACCTTTCAGACAGTCCTTAGTGTCCGTTCATGTTTGTACAATATGAAAAGCAACTTTAATAGGCTTGAAACTTGCATGAAGTGTATCATCCATCACAGAGAGGAAATCCAGCTTCTTTTATTCATGTTTGTTTTGTTATGAGTTTTTTTTGTCAGTCCTTAATTGCTTCTATATCAAGGAAAGCTCATTTTGGAATCCTTCACTTTTGGTGCATTCGTGGACACTCAGACACCTGAGTCTTAATGTTTTCTTTCAGACAGCAGCCTTTTTAAAGGAATATTTCATCATTTGCGTTCTTGCGTTCTTAATAATTATGTACAATAAATATGATGCTACAGCTAGATTATCTTAGCTTAGCTTAAATACTGGAAATGAAGAAAAAAGCTAGTCTTGCTCTGTCATACGGTAACAAAATCCATCTTTTGTACAAAAATTGATGCGTACAATCAACATATCGTTGTTTTATAGGAGGGACCAGGATCCAAAGACCAGTAATGTCCTGAATTCAAAGCTAGTTCCCAACTGGTCCCAACCAGGAAATAGTCTGACACATACCTGTCTGAAAATTGTAAATTTGCACTTTACATTTTGACCATCACTTTTGATGGTTTCCATTTCCAGTCTTTAAGCTAAGCTATGCTAGGCTAACTGGCTGCTGGCTGTAACTTCAGACTTGCACACATAAGAGAGTACATATTTTGCGTTTTTCTAAATAATATAATGTCATTCTTTTTAGCAACTGAAATCTCTACTAAAGAGAGTTTTTAGTCCCTGCTTGCAACACTAACTTTAAAAAAAAAAGCTGACAAGCCGTGATGGATTCGCCATCCCAACCTATATTGTAGAGTATACGCAATTTGTAGGTAATGGTCTAAAACATTCAAAATCACTGCTACCGTCCTCTTAACTTTTCCCATTTTCCCAAAAGACCATTGTGCAAGAAACTTTGCTGTAGACGCCTGTGGGTATTTCAGCCAGTGTTGCATTATGCAGCAGCAGCACGTTGGTGATATTCACAGCATTTCAAAGGTTGGTTGATTCTGATGATTGCCCAGCTCCTGTAAGTTGCCCGGCTTTTGACAGTGTCTGTGAATTGGTGTGTGGCCGTGCTCGCCTTCAGCAAGTCTGAGTGAGGGGGGGGGGGCCGCGTCGCCAGTGTCAGTGTGGTCTCGGGGAAAGTGACTAATGAGGATCCGTAGCTGAAGGCTCTCTGACAGAAGGAAAACAGGAGCGAGAGGACTCGGGCGATTCCCGAAATGGAAGCAGCAGGAGGAGAGAGGTGTCAGAGGGATTTCACATGATGTCCTGTCCATGCCTCGGAGGCAGGAAAAAGTTAAATGAAGGCTCGAAATGTAATGCTCAATGGTCAGACTTTTAGAGACCTAAGTGTCACAGGCGTTGTAGTCGAGGGAAGCTGGATAACGAGCCATTTAAAAACATTGTTGACATGTGTTTTGATAGAAAGGTCAGTGGCTTGATTGAAGAATGGCTTCAACACGTCCAGTTTATAGACACATCAGAAAACCCTGTTTGTTTCTTTGCGTTGATAAAGCAGAACAACAGCAAGTTTGGAGCCCCTAGATTTTCACATAACTCCCTCTTAGCAAAATCTTAGTATTAATAATAAAAAAAATTACATATACTTCTTCATGTTGAGACTTTTTAGAAATCTTATTTTAAGTAATAATTCTAAAAGAGATATGTCTGGTGCTTGTTATGCTCAAAGCTGCTGCAAAGCACTCAGAACCGGAGGCCTGTGACCACATTAGCCGTTGATTGAAATATTAATGCACTAATCCAAAGTCAACAGTCTTGCCAGTAATTATGTCTTACTTAGCAAAATGTTGCTTAGCTACTGTTGAAGAGCTGTGCTGCTTGGCAGGAAAATGACTTTTTAATTATTACAGTCACTGCTTAGAAATTAAATTTAAAAAAAGTGGGCTCTCTTTTTTTTTTTTTTTTTTGCCAAACACTACCTCTTATCTGTCATTAAATCGTTAAAGCAGAGGAGGATTTGTGGCTTAAAGAACCAGCGTTTTGTGTTTACACCAGGGCTCATCCCCGATGTCTCCCCTGTGCTTTTGTCTCCTCTGCAGTGAAGCCGTGCACAGGAGCAGCTCAGCATGAAAGGAGGTGGTCAGACGAAGCTCTCGGGGGAGGGGGGGGAGGGCGCCCCGTTGAAAGGAGGTGGCCCAAGGCCCAGTTCTGTTCCTGGCAGGGAAGGGGTTGTGGTGGCCGGCTGCCAAGTGACCCAAAGGAGCCAGCTGATGTAGCGCTGAGGGAGGGGGGAGAGGAGCTGGCTCACGCTCCCACTGGAACAGGACTAAGGCTGCAGCTGGTCAGCGAAGACATTCAGCTCACTGGGAAGTCAGAATAACCAGAGACTCCTGAACGACGCATGTCACATGGACTGTTTTCTACTGTCTCTACATTTCTTCATTCCTACATGTCAATATTGAATTACTATGCATTATCCTTGTGTAATTAATTTCCAGCATTGGAATACGCCCACTTGAAGCCTCTGCTGCGTCTGTACAGTCTTCGGCAGACCACCCCCTCTTCCAACAAATGTAATTGTTACAGCCTAATTTACCATAAAATGAGCGCTCCTGTTATAGTAGGCTGTGAAATTGTTTTAAATTTCTATTAACCCTTGAATTAGACAAGAAAAGCGCTCTTTCTGCAAGGCAAGCTGTATTCGCCCATTCAAGGGGAATAGTGTGACATCTGCGTTTCAAGTGTTTGATTTTTTTTTTTTTTTTTTAAACATTCTGGCTGCTTGTTGTTTAGTATCCATGCCTTATTGCCGCCTGAAATTAGACTCTAGAGTTAAAGATTCCCTGAGAGTGCGGATCACTATCTCGCTGCGACCGAGTTCACCACTAGCACACACACACACACACACACACACACACACGCACACACGCACACACGCTGTCCGCCACATCTTGGCACTGCACGGCCTGTGTATCCCTGAGGATATCAAATGCTAATGCAGCGGCCTATTTGCATGTACTCTCATGTATGCTCCCTGCAAATGTGCAACACTTTCATAACCAAAGCTGGCCTGTTCTCGGCGGTTCAGCATCCAAGTATGATAATTCGTGGAGATGGACCCAGGAGGAGAGCGGCATGTGAGAAAGGGACAGAGGGTGAAGACAGACATTACTAACTCGCTTCCATCCATCCATCTATCCATCACGCCTCTGTTGATTTGATTCCCCTCTATGCCATTTTCTGCTATTATCACTGATGATATTACAGCTGCCCGTGGTGCCGAGTTGCATTTAGAGGTCAAAACTGTACTTTCCTGTATTAAAAGCACATTTCTCTGTCCTGATTCACTGGTCAGAGGCAGCATTAGCCAAGTCAGAGGCTCCATTTAGTTTATTGAAAAAGCTAGCAGCTTAGAGGATAGAACATTAGATATTAGGATAGGAGCCATCATTTGAGATGAAATGTCAACGGGCCATATCCAAAACAGATCATTTTTCAGTCCTTATGTGCTATTATGTCTAAAATAATGATTTCTGTGTCTCCCATAATCTAATGAAAGATAAGTGATGGTGTGGAAGCCATCTCGTCTGTTTGAATCGATGAACTGTCACGAGCGTGAGGGTGGAAAAAGAAAGTAAATTGTTACTGTGCAATGATCAATAAAAGTAGACTTGAATATGAGCAAGCCATGTATCAGTCATCTGTGATGTTTCCTCTTAGCAGGAGCTGCCCGCAACACGGTCTGTTCTTCCTACACACCTCCATGTAGTCAAGCGGCGCGGAGCGTTCACATAACGCTACGTGGGAGAATAGATGTAATGAGGTGAGAGACAGGAGGCCAGGCTGTCTTGTCTTTTTGAGGTGGGGAGGAGGGGGGGGTACAGAGTGTGGAGGAGGATGTGTTAAAATGAGTGTGTGTTAGAGGTGGAGCTGCTGTGGGCAGATATGTTGGACAGCTGGATCTTCTTCTTCTGGTCCAGGCGAATTCACACCATGAGAGGAACATCGCATGCTGATGCCAGCGAAGACGGTGACAATCAGCCTCCCCCAGATACACATCAGCTGCTGCCTCATCAGGAGAGGCAGTAATCGAGGTGACTTGTGGTGGTTTAAGTGAGGTGAGCTGTGTCCATGTCCAGAGAAATAGCAGAGGGCGATTGGATGATGTACTGGGATGGCTGCTATAATAAGAGGTGTGTGTGTACTCTTAATGGAACCAAATGGAGGTCACTCAGCTGAAGTGCTTTTGGAATTCATGAACAACAAAAAGTTTTAGCGTCAAAGAATAGGGCTCATATTTTTCTTATTTTAATTGAATCCCATAAAAAAAAAGATCCAACTCAACTACAGATAGATTATTCCTCTGTGCCACAGAGCTCCATTGAGTGACACCACTGACTGACAGGTGCCGTCATCACCATGAACACGGACACTGGAGATTATTTTGAGTCAGTTAAAGACACGCCGTCCTGCTGACTTAAATCTCCAGCTATGCGCCAAATATGTGTTCATCCACAGCTGAAGATAGTCCACAACAAAAAGAGGATTTCTCCTGATAGTGTAGTATTTGCTCAAAGCTGCAGTGCCCAGCTGTTTGTGGAAATTACTGCTTTTCTAAAAAAAAAAAAAAACTCTCGTCACTGCCCAGTGAAAACCATGTATCTCCAATTTCCTTTCAGATAAACTGAAGGATAAAGTGGCGGTTTTGGAAATCATCTGTCTTCTTAAGATAAACAAGCCTTTGAAAAACCCATTTTAGGTTCGCTGAAAAATGCAATATCACAAAGCTGAAAACAAAGCTGTTTCTCTTTGCTCATGAAAAGTTGACATTTTGATATGGGATACATGGTTTTCACAGAACAGTATCGCTATGAAAGTGTATATTTGTGACCAGCTTTTTCTCAGTTGGAAACAATCACTACAAAGTTCTTGCAATTTTAGAGACAGTCTGTAGACAGCTGTGTCTGAATACAAACTGAAGAAATGTCACCCAACGTCAATCATTTCTACTTAATTTATTTAAGCTGTTTCATCAAGTAAAAGCCATATATATTATATGAATTTGGCCTGATGAAGTACAGAACACTAAAGAACAGTGTACAGGATGTTTCAGCCGGAACAAATGGAAAGATAGAACAATGCCATCCCCGTCATTTACAGGCATCTATCACACATTCATATTGACGTGTTGGAAAGTGACCGCTGACTTTTTTCCCCTCTCTGTTCCATCAGTGGTTCAGTTACAACCAGAACCACCCACACTGTAATGTAAGCTTTCAGCCTAGTGTAGAGCACTTCACACATTCAGATTATATTTGTGTGTTTAAATTGTCTGAACTGACACGTTAGTTATCATTAATCTGCCTTTATTCCCTGATAGAAATGTGGGTTTTGTATGTCAGTGTTACATGTCTTTATTCATTCTGCACTTCAACAACCTGTTAAACTACAGATGCTGAGCTGCCACGACTTTCATACCGAGATGCCTTTGATCATGAAGCTGTTGTTGAGGATATACTGAAGATCCTTTTTCCACTTAATAAGTCATTGTGTTAAAGTGGCTCGTACATTTTATTTTTCAATATGTGAATTAGATATAATCTTTTCATATGCACAAAAAACATTCATCTGTTGTTAGCGCAGCTTCACAAGTTACAATAGTTCAATTACAATATTTATATATTGCAGTAAATAAGTGAAACTATCTCAATCAAATGATTTAGCTTTTTAAAGAAAATGCCGTATAAATGTCTTAAAGTGACATTTTTCAGGGACAGTTTTACATTTGACCTAATGGTGCTTATCTTTGTATCTGTCATAGAAGTTTGGCTTCAAGAAGCTGGTGATGCTTTTTCAATGAGTTTGGGTAAGAATTCCTATTCAAAGGGCTAAATTACATTTACTTCAGCACATTATTTCTGACTTATTATTTAACCCCTGTAGCAGCAAAGAACAATGGGAAGATGTTGGTGATAAATTACTGCCTGGGGAAAGAACACGGGCTTAGGTTCATCCTTATGTAACTTCATCATCAGCAAATGCTGCCTGTCAACACTGGCACGACTTTTTGCAAATTGGAATGACATCAGACCAGTCTGTCTGAATCTGTCCGAGCCAACACAACAGCCACGAGCCTTCAAACTGGACTTTAAAACAACACATATTTCTGCTGATATGACTCCATGGATGGATTTCTGAACAGGTCCACCAGGCAGTCACAGTTCTGAGAGTCAGGCCTCTGGTTTTGTGTTAGTTTTTGATCAGAATTAGTTTTTGTTCAGCTCTGGTCGTTCCCTGCCGTGTCTGTATCCAGTCTTTGTCTGTGGTCATGTCTGAGTCCTGGTCATGTCTTGTATTTTGTCCTGCCATGTAGTGTCTTAGATTTCTGTCATAGTACTGTCTTAGATCCCTGTCTGTGTTCTATGTCATAAGTTCTGTCTTAGTTTCAGTCTCTGTTATACTTCTGTCAGTTGCACTGTTCATGTCATTATTCTTTCAGTTCTGTCGATCTCGTCCTGGTCTTGTCATAGTCTTGTCTTGTCATAGTCTTGTCTTGTCTAAGTTCTGTCTGTCACTATTCACCTGCCATAGATTCTCACCTCACGTCTCTGTACTTTTCTTCTCACCCCACCTCTGCCTCACCTCACCTACCAGCCCCTCCCACCTCATCTAATCACCTGTGTTCCCAGCTGCAGCCAATCACCATCAGGACTCTATATCAGCCAGGTAATTTCAGTCTGCCTTTGTTGGATTGTTTGTTGTTTTTTGTTCACCTTGGTTCTTTATGCCCTTCAGTGCTCTAATCTTTTGAATCTGTTCTTCTTTTGGATCTGGGGTGGGGGTCTTTTACATGTCTGTGCCCAGGTGTCCTGTGTCTCCCAATGCGTCCACGCTCACTTCTTTTATTGGAACAGCTTGTTATGCATGTTCTCCACTTCTTTATGTACCTTTTTAAGCGCGTGCAACTTCAGCACTGACATGTATTTTCACACAAAAATAGTCCCGCCTCACTTTTATTTAGGTCTTCGTAAGCCTTTATTAAGTAGAACACGGAACTTTGAAGAGTAAACGTTGGTGTTTGCACAGGGATTTTGTCGCCCCTGTCTCCTGTGCAGGCTGCACAGGGCCCAGTCGTCATCGTGGATGGCAGTGCTCAGCGGGGGCTGTAGTAGACAAATTAGGCCAGCTATATAAAGTGGATGAATCTTACTTTTGAAATGGTTGCCATGGAAGACTTACTAGATGCTGCAGTGCAATGTGGGATACTCTAGAGCAAGCCTGCGTGTGTTTGTGAGCGTGTGCATGCAGGAAAGAGACTGGAAGCACATCTTGGGTTGTTTATTAATGAAAGACGGAGTGAGAAGAACAGTGAGTGCTTCTCTCTCTCTCTCTCTCTCTCTCTCTGTGTGTCTCTGCAGAAAGACAGAGACGGGGATCGAGAGCGAGAGAGAATGAGGAGTGCCTTTACATCTGTGTGTGGGAGGATATTGCTAGAAAATGTCATACCTGTCATGTTACCTCAATAACATTTATCAAGTTGCGAGATCACATTTAAAGAGCAACACAGCCGTCTTTTAGTGTAGTTTACAATCTGAAAGCTCACGACAGCCAGACCTTTCTCTGATCCCATTGATATTCAAAACAACGTGTCCGTGTGCACGAGCGCACGCCGCCATGTTCACATGTTGAATTCTCACATCCCCATGTGGCAGGCAGAGATCAATAAGGCTCGAGCTTCACTGAAGTCAGCCTTTTCTTTCATGTACAAACAGCTCAGGTACAGAGAGGCGTAAAAGAAGGAGCAGTGCTCCAACTGGCCCGGCTTGTGATGTCCTCATGCTTCTTTGTCATGTCTGATTTCCATCAAATATAATGAAGTTACTTCCCCTGGACTCAGCACTCGTAGCGATGCTGATATTGGAGATGCATTCATGGGGAGCCCAAAGCAATTTGCAAAAGGGAGAGGTGAGTTGTAAGTTAAGTGAAAATAGGGTGTTTGCACCTGTGAGTAACAGCTTATATCGAGACCTGTTTGGATGGCGAACCTGTGCGCTTCCTCAGGATGGGAATCGAGAACTGGTTCCAGTTGAGAACCGGTTCCAAAAAGTCCAATCATTGGAATCGAATGACCCTAAATTTGTGAATACCTTTTATCAATGGCGGCATGTGGAGAGGAAGAAACCGTCCAAAGCATGGCTTCATTTCACAAAGAAAAATGCCTTTCCTTGAAATTGTCATTGTCTCTAAAATTATTTCAAGTCACAGCAGAAATCTTTATATGCAACATGGGCTTTTAGGAAGACCATGTATGTGACAATCGCTGCTTCCTGGCCGAGCAGCACGTCAATATTCTGTGTTATAACATCATCGACATGCAGGCAGGCTTAGCTGACTCTTATCTTGGACTAAACAGCGATCAGCCGGCCTGTCACACTACTGGAGGCCTGCTCCCCCCCCCACACACACACAGAAAAATGTTCAGGAATCAATAAGAGCATTGATAAAGAATCTGACCGACAAGCAGGATCGATAATGGCATCGGTATCAAAAAAATCTAATCAATCCCCATCCCCAGCGCTTCCCTGCATTGATCTGCCAAGACCACAGGACACCTGCTTTGACCTCCTTCGGCCACTTGAGGCGCTGCTTCCAATGGACAAAAGAAGTAAATGAAACTCTAAGTGTGTGAATGTGGTTGTTGAAACAAGCCTGATGAGCAGGTTTGATGATTTTAGCTAATAATAAATGGGTGTTAAAGGTAACAGAAATTTCACTCAGCTGGAACTGAAGCTAAGTTAAGTTAAAGGTTCCCTAAGTGTTTTGAATCACAGGGAAGAATCCCTGAACCTTTTTACATACTCATGCATTTCAGCTGCAGTTCCTTAACTATAGTTCCTGCCACCCAAAGCAGCCGGAGCTTCTTAACATCTCTCGGCTCATTGTTTGGACTTTAAGCACCACAGCTCGACCGGGCTGGTTCACTCTCATCCGTCTTGTTTCCAGACAGCAGGCAACTGTTTTCAGCTCCAATAAAGCCACTGTACACCACCTGCCTGGCACCACAGGACAGACGGAGAAATTAGTGACTATCTGCTGTGCATAACATTTAACTTTGTGAATCGATAATATGTATAGTACAGCTCGTTAAGCCGCCCCCAATTGCCCAAAACAATCTATTAATGCAAGTTTAAATTGACTGAATATCCATTCACTTATTTATCATTGTTGTGGAAATTTTGCTCCGCTGCTGGTGAAGAATGAAATAGAGACATCTGCCGGCCGACATGGTTTTTATTTTCTTTGCAAAGAAAAGGTCAGTCAACACACGAGCGGTCAAGGTGAAGAAAAGACCCCGAACATGGGGAAAACCTAAACATTTATACCATAGGGAACGCCCCCCTAAGGTGTGCCTCCCACCTCTCTGTCTGCTACCTGTGTCGGCATCTTCCAAGAGTGTTTTCACACTCCTTTGTCTGCTCCTGGACCAAGATCAACAGGTCTAGATATCATGCTTTACAAGACAAAGGAGTCTGGTGAGGACACAGGAGGTGGGGTATCCAGTACAAACAAAGCAGGAGATGGGGCGTCCCAGACAGCCGAATAAACAAGAGTTGAAATTGCCATTACATCATCAGTTAAAGAAATTGCTCAGAGAGGTTAAGGGGCTTTGCTGCCCTGCAGTGAGCCCTTCAAGGGGCTACGTGCTGCCTCCAACAGCCGCTCCACCAGCTAATTGGTTATGTAGGTTTAAGTTATAGATTAGGCAGTTTAGGCCGATGGGGGAAACTTGATCTCACTGCCATCTATTTAAAACTTAAAAAGCATAATATGAAGAGCAAGCAAACGCTAAGTTTTACAAAATCAATAATGTTGATGTGGCCTGTTTGGCTTTGGTAAAATGTAACTTTATGATAGAGGCCTGCCTGTTTTCATGCATTCATGCTGTGTCAGTGTGCTCTGATAAATCTGCAGAGAGCTGGGTCCTGGTCTGATTATAAGGTATCTTTTGTTAAGGTGGCAAGTCGAGTAGATTTGTTAGTTTAAAACTGGCCTCTCCTCTTTGTCCACAGTGTCACTGTGGAGAACACAGTGAATTGCCTCAGTCATGTCCTAGTTCCTCGGTCTTGCTGACTAGTTGGAGTTAGCAGCAGAAGTTCTATCAGTCCTCACATGAAGAAGCTCATACACTCCACAGTGTTTTAACCTTTACTCTGCATGAGCTATTAAATGAACAGTTTTATTTTACTGTATTTTTTTTTTTTTTTACCAAACTTTGAAACTTTTAAATTTGACAGTTCTTCTGCCCGACCAGAATATATTGGTAACCCACAGACTGTGGCTGCACACCCACACACAGACTCACATACGAAACACTCACACTTTTCTCACTCATTTATTTATTTATTTCCCGTCGTGCAGTTGGCTGGGAACTGGAGTTGGAAATTATAAAATTTCGACTCCCTCATTTCTTTCCAATTTCGCTTCAATTTCTTCCCCATTCCGCGCTCCCTCCCTCTAATTTCTGCCTCTGCTCTCCCATCTCATTGTGCTCTCTGCTTTCCTTGTTAGCTCCGCTCGGGTCTCTCACCTCTCATTAGCTTCTCCTCTGCTGACTGGAGGCACCTGTCCTCAGGTCCCACTGCGGATATCTCAGCTTCTGTTTAAATCAATTTCCATGTTAAATAGCTGCTGGAGGGTGTGGGTGGGAGGCGGGGTGGGCCCCGTGGTCGGGCACGGATGGAGGAGGTTGAGACATTACAACCAAGCGCAGCTCTTTCACACCGTCGATCCTCCCGGGCTGATCCACGGCCCCTGTCTTCTTCTCTCTTTCTCTTGCCGTCTCTCTAGCTCGCTCTCTCCCCACTTTGGCCTTTTATCACTCCATGTTCTCCCCTTTGGCTTTTCTCTTTCATTTTATTCTCATCCCTTTTTTCCCTCTCTCTTTCTGTCTTTGACTTCCATTCTCCCAGTGCGGCCCAGGGCATGTTCTCATTTCAGATGAGAGCTAAAAAGAGTTGTGACAAGGTGCTGTGTGTGTGTGTGTGTGTGTGTGTGTGTGTGTGTGTGTGTGTGTGTGTGTGTGTGTGTGTGTGTATGTGTTAGGCCTCTCTTTTCTGCAACCAGGGAGTTGATTCATATATTAGTCTCCAGCTCACAAAAGCTGTTTTGGCTAAAGCAACTTAACAATGACACGCGGGCTTATCTTTTTAAACAAGGGTTGACAACGTATCACCAGGTTACTGTACACGTCGCGCACCATCACCATCTCAGTCCTCCTCTTGAGTCATCCTGCTGACATGCAGATTGATCCAAAGCATTATTCTGCCAAAACAACCATGACAACCTCAAATAACCTCGCAGGCTCGCTCTGACAGAATTGTGCAAAATGCCATGTGCATTAACTTTAAATGCCACTGTCTCTTTTGGAGATGTGCTGCATTCACATTTCAAAAACAGCGACGACAGAATGAAAATGAGTAAACCATCACAAACGCACTCACGATGAGTTGTGTAAGCAACACTCACATTGTATTCACACAGGTCTATATGGTCAAACTAAAGCAGCTCTAGTCCTAAGCTATTTCCCTCATTTTATTTTTAAAGGGTCAGTTCAACCAATTTACAAAAATATGTCGTACCTTTCCCACTTATCTAAAGAGTTTGATTTGAACAGGTTTTGCATTATCCAAGATTTCTGCTGCCAAACAAATATAATGGAGGGAGGTCAAAGGAATTTAGTTTAGTGCTGATGTGAGCATTACTCTAAATCATCTACAGCCATGGTTCCAACCTGTTTTATCAACCCCAGCTTCAGTAGCATACCTGACACATTCCAATGTTATTATTAGGGAAATATAAGCTGACTGTTATTTATCTTTATTAATTATATACAGGTAAATGAGTCATCCTATTTCATACAATTTAACTGTCAATGCTTGTGCTAAGTTGCTTTAGTCATTGTGAATTCAAACCTCATTCATAATAAAACCAGCTGGAACAGCAGAAGCCTTTACTTCAGCTAACCATGTTAACTGTTTATTCATCACTTTGACATCAGATATTTTAACAGCTCATCAATTTTATACATGTTTATCTTAACCATTTATCCATTACTTTATGGTGGACACTTGAGCAGCTCTGGTCACTCATTAGTTTTCATGCACAAAAATATCCAGGTGTTGGTTTTTCAGAGTAAGGGACACTATTTCTGGGAATAAACCATGAGCTTCCTGAGGTGTAAACTGTCAATACTGTGAGCACCACAAATGAAATTCCATTGACCTTCACTGAACTGTGGTAGACTCTGCAACGTCCAGAATATCTCAAAACCTGTTCAAGTAAAACCAAACTACCTGCATGTGTAGATACAAAGGAAGAGAGGAAATATCTTTTTTCACTGCTTGTTTGAAATGAGACCTTCTTGTTCAACACTGATTTTAATTAAAATCTGAATTGTTTTCCGATCTGCCCTGTATGTATTTTGTTCTTTTCCTTTTGCTTTCTTCTTTGTTTTCCTTTTTTTCCAATTCTTACAAGAATTGAGTTACCTTGTATTTTTAAAAGTCCTATACAAATAAAGTTGCTGTTGCCATTGTTCTGTCAAAAAGCGTAGGCACTCACGCCCAAGCGATGAGTGTGCATGCTGACTGTATGCAACGTTATAAATTTCTCATCTAGTTTATGGAAGCGCTGAGCACCAACATCGGCAGATTAATGGAGGGATAACAGCTCCTGCACCAATCTGGATTTAGCTCAGCCACATGTTTAATGTGCTCGATGCTCTATCATACTCCATGATTACATGAGTGGAGCAGCATTAAGAAGACTGGACTAACAGCTGTATGTGTGTGTGTGTGTGTGTGTGTGTGTGTGGAGGATACTGACAGCTACTCAGACTGACTCATGTAATAAATAGTCCAACAAGCATCCTGTGCTATTGTCACTAAGTATAATTACAGCCTTGTCCCAGATTAGTGCACACACAATGCAAATGACTCGTTAATCGTCCAACTATGTGCGTGTGTGTGTCAGCGTCGATGTGCTTTACGGCGTCGTCTACGATGCTAGTTTCCAGCGTGCAAACACTGCCGAGGACCCTATCTGATGAGATTAAAGATAAATTACTCCCCCTAATCCCCTTATGAAGGAAATGAGCCTGATTGCAGATAAGCTCTTCACCTAAAGATTCATGAAATGGAGACAAAATCTAAGTAACAGACGACTTTACATGCACAAACCTCTGCGCTCATGCAGATACATAACACACACACACACACACACATACATGTATGAGAAATGTCTGCGTATGATGGATAATATCCTCTGGGACTGTTTCACTATCACTTGATCATTCAGTATTTGCATGTACAGTGTGTTTATTCTGCTTCGTGCCTCACGGGAAGAATTCATTATAAATCACTCCAGCTCTAATAAATCATGCCCTCACATTGGAGCTTCCATAGAGTATTGGATTTGGATCGCACTTGGCATGGCGGCGCTTAATATTCACAAGCCGAGAAGGCATAAACAGCAACTTCTTTCATTTCAATCACTTTTTTTTTTTTATCCATAGGCTCAAAGCATCATGGGTCATGCTGATGCGTGAGTCACACACATCATCACACATATCATTTTAGAGAAAGAACTGTGATTGGACCGCGCTGTTTTATGTTAAAGCTGTGAGTTTCTCAGAAGTAATGGAGGGAGGTAGATGAGGGAAACAGAATCCAGACAAAGGATCATGTTGATTTTAAATGAAGTGTATCTCAGTGCTTAATCCGTCCAATGCTCTGTCATGAAATCTTGTCTGATCATTATGCCTCATGATTAAAACTACTGTGGTGTTAACTACAGAATGCTCGAGACGTTTCAGAGACTTAAGCCCGGCCTATGGAGAGATTTTCAAGTAAAAACACATCTTTAAAATACTAACATCAGTTGTTTTTTTTTTTATCTGAAATCCTTAAGCTGATCATTGTTCACGTCTGATGTTCTTGGGAGCTTTAATCTCGCGTCTTATTGTCGCTGATGTCAGCTTAAAATGTAGCTGGGCGTGGCGGTGACAGTTCTTCCTGAAAGGATGGCTCCATGTTTCCTGCAACAAAGCCGCTGCAAAGGAGATAATGAATGAGCTTAGTGTGCTTCCTCCTGAGTCGGGATGGCAGGGGCACACATTGGACAGGAAGGAGGAAGGAAAGGAAGAGGCGTTTTTAGGGTGATGGGATGCAGCCTGGCTCTGTATGTTCTGCATAGAATGAAGATGTGATCATGGCCATGCAATGCAAAGACAAATATGATGTATGTTTCCAAGCAGGAAAGGGTGGAGACTCTTGTATCACCCATACCCCCCACCCCACCCACCCAGTCTGCTGGCTCTTGTATTCTTCTCCCAGACCTGTCAGGCAGAATAGAGTCACATCTGCTCACCATATCTCCTTCAAGTCGGGGACACAGTTGGCAAAGCTACCAGCTGCTGGCCAGAGTGTGTGTGTGTGTGTGTGTGTGTGTGTGTGTGTGTGTGTGTGTGTGTGTGTGTGTGTGTGTGTGGCAGCGTGCACACGTCTGTGTCTAGTGTTGATGGCTAGTAGTTAACCAGCACTTGTCACGAGGGACATCATTAGGCATCGCTCGGCAGAAAGAGGGATAAAGACGGAGGGGGGAGGACAGAGGGAAATTAGAACGACATCCACTGCTGTCTAATTCCAAAAAGAAGCTCCCGCTCTCGGCTTGTTCCGTTGCGAGTGTTTCCAGCCTTGTTTTCCTGCCTTGCTCCGTTCTGCTGTCACGCCCACACAACTTACTACTGCTTTAGCAACAGATTGCGAGCTCCCAACTACGTTCCGCCGCCATCAGCCTTTACTCTTTCCACCCCCCGCCCGCCCGCATCTTCAGGAGAAAACAGTGGCTCAGAGTGATCAAGAGAAGTAATGGCCAGGCTTTGAGTCAAACTGGAATTTGATTCTCTGCCCTTTTTTGTGTAAAAGAAATACATGATGGATTTATTGTTCCATTTTGAAAAGAGGATACAAGATTATTTTGGCCATAGAAGCTGTGATTGACATTTGAAAGACGGATTTGGAGATGAGTTGTCAACCTCCATGATGCTGTATACCTGATTTTCTTATTTGACAGCCACATATAGTGTTGCTTATGTACTAGCTGTGATTCAAGACATCTGTCCATCTACAACATTCAAAATTTGAGAGGACTTGCTGTGCGATTACGTTTGCGTCTGGTTGGATGTTGGATGCCAATGCTGGCTATTGCAGCACTGATTCACACCAGACAGCACTTTACTGTCAGGTTATTTTAACATCTGCCCTCACATGCACCAGTTTTTTGGGGAGGTATTTTCAGTTTGCATTTAAAAAACCCATGAGTGCTGGAAATGTAAAAAAAACAAAAAACAGTCAAAATATCATAAAAAGATTTTTATGCTTGGCGGCGAGGGAAAAGTTGGTGCATGTCAAAAAAAAAAAGTAAAACGCTACCAAGTGCAGTGGAAACAAATCATGACATACAAGAAGCTCATATCTTTGAGACTTTAACCCTCCTCAAATTTATACATGAAGCAGACATAAATGCCATCGCGTTCCCACAATCCTTTGATGTTTGATTGGTGCTCTTTTAATTCTATCATCTCGTTGCACCCTCTTCTCTTGCAGTGGTTTCACTGGAAGGAGAATTAGTGCCACTGACTGTTTCATCTTGATGTGCATAACTCTCGACATTAGCATTACAGTAGAGCATGGAAATGTGCATCAATTTGGATTTTCTGGAAATTTGGTTAAAATTGCTGTGGAAGCTTGACTGAGACAGCTCCTGCCCAGAGGGGAGGGGGTTTAACACTGGCTGTCTGTGCTTGATTGTTCCAGGTTGTGTTGACGGCTGCTGTCAAAACCCCACAGCCATGGTTCGTTCTGTATCCTCAGGACTCCGTATGTTACCTGACGATTCAGATAATCACACGGTGAAATCATAGATGGACTGACGGCAAAAAGCAGCGGCTAATAACGACGGCCCCACGGCTGGTTAACTGCCTGCGCAGCCGTCGGAACTGAAGTGATATTATGAACCATTTTTTGGGGCCTGCTCAAACAGATATTGCACCAAATTACAGCAACAGTGAAACCAAAAATTCACCCCCCCTCGAGGGCTCGGAGGACACTGCCACAGCTGAGAAATCTCTTCAATTTTGAAGTCAAAAAATGAAACAAAATGTATGTGTAGAAGTATCTCTGCAAACATCAACAGTAATTTCAGCTCATCCTAAAAACGTCCTGACCTAAGGTGTTTCTGCTGAGGGACAGACAGAATGGAGATACACAAAGGAGGAAACAGGATGCAGACTGAAAAACACGCGTTCCCCAGATACATCTTAAAGTCATCTGCCGAGCCATTAAAACCTGCTCTGGGACAGATGGAAAACACCAGTCCCACTTAATGGGAGAAGATGCTTTCTGCAGCGGAATAAAGCACTTCTGCTTGGCTGCACGCTGACTTCTAGCAAGTGACCTGCCCTGCAGCGCTGGACTAGAGAAAAGAACAGGAGCAGACATGAGCGAAAAGAAAAGGGGATAAAAAGTAGAAGAAAATTGCTTCAGAAAGAAGCAAAGTAAGTAAAAAACGGTGGAGTCGGTTTGTCCTCTTTGTGGCTCTTAACAAAGCAGGATGAGAGCTGTGCAAAAGGGTCCCCCCCCCTCCCCCAACACACACACACACACACACACACGCGACTTTGAGTTGGGAGTATTCAGACTCGGGGAGCGTAGCAGGCTCCAGTGCTCGTGTTTCATCCCTCACATATGAGAAGGAATGAGGCTTTGTATTATAGCGGCACAGCTCAGATGAATATTACTTAAGCCCACGCACACAGACAATGCATGACCATAAATAAATAATACCCCTCTCGCCATGCTCCGCAGCATTAAGAAGTGCGGGAGAAAGACACTGAGAAGCCGGGGGAGAGAAGATGCAAGAGTAATAAAAAGAACGGGATAGAGAGAGACAGAGAGAGAGAGAGAGAGAGAGAGGGAGGAACAGGGAAAGTTTGCAGCTTCTGGCAAAGACTGAGAGACATAGCATCACATTAAAGGCCAAGGCCAAAGACTCCTCAGACCGTTAATGAGATTCTGTCTCTATCATCCTCTCTCTCTCTCTCTGTCCTTCTGGCTCGCACATTCTCTCTTCTCACTCAGTCCTCTTCTCGCTTCAGACTTTATTCTCTCCCTGTTCTGCAGCATATTTTCCTCGGACCACGCTGAGGCTGAGCTTAATGTCGACTGCTATAAAAACAGAACGACTATTTCACTGACTTTGTTATCGTGATTAGGGGATTGTTTCGGGTGCTATTACTAATGAAGTGTTTAATAATTCAGCTTGAAGTTTAGAGTTCTAGGACTTTGTAGATTTGCAGTGTACTAGAAATGGTCATACATGGCATCTGTATGAATCATCTTTGAGCATGTGGAAGTAATGGGAAATCAACATTCTGCAATTATATTAAACATTTAAACATTTAAACATATTCAATATAGCTTGTTAGCTTTAGCCAAAAGTTCATGTAACAAGCTGTTCTTTGCATCAAATGAGACAAAATCTAGAAACAATCTTTATATGGCAGTAAACAAGCAGTTAGATACTAATTAGACACTACATGCAAATATGATGAAACCAAGTATAATACTGCATCATACCCAAAACATGCTATACTCAGACACTACTATACCAAATTATACTGTAATTGGAAGCCAAGTAGGAGACAGTATTTTAACAGATCATAGTCAAATTAGAAATCAAATACAATGCCACAAGTATTGAATGACGTTGCCTTTGCAGTGTGACGAATTTTGAAGTTTTGCAATAAAACAGGTATCACAAAATGGCTTGATAGCACCACCTACAGAATTTCATCAAAGTACTCCTCTTGGTACGTTTCGCCTGGATGTACAGAATTTGCCACTTAACCATGAAAAATGGTTGAGCTTTTGATTTTTTTGTCGAACAGTTTTGCTGTGGTGAGTCGTAACAGTCGCCATTCTTGAATCACAGTCATAGCGCCACCTACAGGCAACATGAAATTATAAGCCATGTACTCTCATAAATTCGCAGCAGGTTAACCCGATCCACCTCGTATGTCATGTTAATTGTTGCAAAGTCTTAAGACCTTGATGATGCTCAATGATGAAGCGTGGGAGTTTTCATCCGTTGCCATGATGACGCATGGAACAGGAAGTTGTAACTTGAGTTCACATTGACCAATTTCCCCTCAAAGTTTGGTAGCCTGTCTGCCTGATGACATCTACATGCCGATGATTAGGAGTCACATTGCTCATTGCGCCACCTACTGGGGACCGGAGGTTATTTGGCTTTCATGAAATGTTTCTGGTTTGGTCTATACTTGATTTATTGGAACACAACGTTTAATTAGCAGGGGGTCTCTAGTGCCACATAGTGGACACAGGAAGTGACGTACCTCCTTTGTGCAGTGTCCAAAACACATGGGCCTGTTCTTCACTACAAATTTTCTGAAACACACTTGAAATGAGTGAGACACAGTGGTAGATAATGAACCTGTGAGAGAAGCAACAATAAGACTAAATGGTTGTAGCTGCAGGGAAAGTTGAAAAAAAGGTGTTTAGCTTAAGGTGATGTAATTCCTTTTAGACTGCTGTATAATTTGTTCCTTTTACACATGAAATAAAACATAAACATCACTTTGACATTCAAAACCCCCAAGTTTGCTCTTGTTCTTTTTTATTTATTTTCTCCTATATTGTCTTTTGTGCTTGGCCTTTAAATCAGAGCGCCCCAGAGGATCCCGGGTGTCTCTGCGAACACTGAGGTCACAGTTCGCCGGTTCAACTCAACAGAAGATGCCATGTATGGTTAAGGAGTGGTTTTCAATTGAAGCTGGTTTCACCTCCTCCTACAATCTATGGACTGATGAGGCAGGTTCTTGATTACTTCTCTGGTTCGTGTTACAAAATACAACACATACCACATGTTGGACAACTGTGCAGCCAGTTTGATCGATGAGTCTTAATTGACCTTTGTGTGCCCTAAACTACATTGGTTAAATATAAACAGAGGGAGAGAGTATAGTAACCTGAGGGGTTTAGCAGCCTGGCATTGAAAAGACGGTCGCTGTAACACAATGAATTTCATGCACAAGTGCACCAACAATATATGCACCTAAATCAATATGTCTTGTAGGTTGGACTTACAGCACTTAAAACCTCTATTGATCAGCGTGCCCTTTGGCTTGCATAATTTACAATGACCCCGCTCCATTTTTTGGCCAGCCCTGAGATCTCTGCGGTGAGTAATGGTCAGACAACAATGATAAATAATCAAGTATGCTGGTGGAAATTTGGCTGCTAAGAAAACATCTGATTTTTTTTTTTTCCTTTTATGTTAGTGCAGCAGTGGAGCAAAGAGAGAGCGTTAAATAGTGTAACAAACAGAAATGAGGTTGACAAACTGAATGTTTAATGCTCATCTCAGAAAAGGTCATGCTGGTTTTAACAATAGTGTGCTATGGCTCTTAGTTATCTGGTAATAGAGAATAAAATAGCTTTCTCACATTGTCAAATTGTCACAAAAATGTGTCTCTAAATTGGCCATTTCCACTGCAAAAACTTTCCTAGGGGACTGAAAACCTTTTGAGGAAAAACTGAAAAAAACTTTAACTACATTTTGACCAGAGGAATTAAAGACTAAATTTAATTCTTGTACATTAGTTTCCAAAAAGGTCCGTACCCTGTGGCTGCTCTCTTATTATATCTATGCTTTACCTGTCTCTTCATCATGTGCACAACTGAAGTCACAAATTCACAAATGAGGAAGAATTAATACATTTCTTGTAATATTTGTAGTTTAAAAAAAGAGAAAGGGATAAGGAAACCAGGAGAGAAAGAGGTAGCGAGTCAACACAATCTTCATCATTCTTCAGGTGTCATGTAAATGCAAACATGAATATATCTTGGTTCCTAAACTTCTATCCTATGATTGCTTAATACCTAGAACTATATGGTCAAAAGGGTTATTATAGTAAGGTGAACGATTGTCAGTATATTTTTATGATCATACACTACACTAATAATACATATTATTCCTAATAATAAAGTATATAGTCTTATAAAGCTTAATCAGTCTCAGTTTTGTTCTGGCAATACGTGGGTTAATTGCCAGACATTACATGGTACCTTAATAGTTTTTAGGTAGGTTCACTAATTTTGATAGCTGTGATTTTATTGACCCATTAGATTCAATGATATGAAAACTTCAACAGTTTATCTAATGCATGACAAAGTACACAACTAAAAATGGGTGTTTTAAGAGTTACTTAAAGTCAAACAATTTATAATATGTAAGTATTTTTTTGAAACATTTCAGGAAGTCATTGTATTATCCAGAAGTTCAGAACAGTTTTTCAGACATGTTTTGTGACCAATTTTACATCATGTGACCATTATTACATTATCAGCATTATTGAGGAGGTAATGCAAAAAGCAATTACCTGTGCCCACACGGCACTGAGTGAAAATTTGTACACCCTACAGAGGCAATTATCATGCGTCATCGTTACTGAGTCGGTCTCATGCTGAGCGTACACTCCATCAGTAAACCAAAACAAAGGCCTCGCTTGGTTTGACGCGCTGTCGCATGGCCGTGCGAGAGGAATTGTCTGTGGCGCGTCTCTCTTTGATAGCCTGGTCCGTGACTGGTGCTGCCTGACAGGGACTGTTTAATTCAACTCCTACTATCATCACGGTCAACAGCACCAGGACGCAGCCTTTCAGCACCATTACACACACTAATGGAAGTGCATGTAATATATCCTCCCTACGCAAACTTCCTCTCTCCCCCACACTTGGCCTCCGACGCAGAATTATCACTCTACCTTCCCTTGCTGCCTCACTGAGTCTGCCACCTCCCCTCCTCGTGTCCCCCCGTCTCCTGGTCAATCTCTCTCTCTCTCTTTGTAGGAGAACAACGCCCACCTCCTGTAGTTCCACTCCAGTGCTGAGTGGGAGAGAAACACAGACTCCAGCCCAACTTGTTTCCACTCTTCCTGCAGTTTTCTTTTACACTTATCATCTCCGAGTTCAACATCAGACATTAGAGGGCTGACAAAGTGCCTGAGGTAAAACAATAAGTGCCGAGTTGGAAGTTTGTCTTAAGATGCACTTAAATGCCTTTGTGGCCTCTAAACCTGCAAGCACTGCTTTGAGATATATAAAAAAATATAATACCATGTCACATAAAAACTCACATAACTTTAATACGATATTGAATAACAGATAACTTTAATATCACATCATCCTGACCTTGGCAGTAAAAGTGTCCCTTTTCCATTAGGCTCAACCCTGCTGAATATCATGGAATCAAATATATCATTAGAATTTAAAGGCTCATCATTTTTGAATTTTTAAAAAAAATTATTTTAAGGCTATAGCCAACAAATGTTGACTCTAGATTTGAACAGGAAATGTGTTTCTATCATGTTTTCCTCCAAATTAAACAACACAAACATATGGTTTATCCAAGTGTTTTCTAATCTGACTCCACATCATTTGTAGGTGCCTCCAAAAACTGTTACTCATCAATATTGAAAAATAAATTTCTCTGTTGTTTCCTCCTCCTCACTACCAACATGTTCTGCTCTGTGTAGGAGGGGGTTTCACTAGATTTGGAAATCACCTTGAGTTAACATTGTTTTTTGCCGAACATCTGTTTCCAATGCCAAGAATGAACTTTCATGCCGACATCAGCGCGATACAAAACAACGACACGTCACCAGTCACACGCTAATCCTACGCTCCAGGCCGGGCTTGAGCTACAAGACAGACATTGTACTTCTTGAGCACTTTGAGCCGGGAGCAGCCCACTGTAGAAGAAGCTGAACCCAGGTTTAGCTTTCCCGGACAAGTTTGCCAGATCAGGGGTAATCTCATAAAAGCCGAGGTGGTGCTGACAGTCGTTCCCGCTGCCCGCTGCGTGTCAGCAGGTCAACGTGCACGATCTTACACGATCTCGAGTCGTCGCGGACAGAACGTTTTTTTTTTTTTTTAAAGCTTGATTTCATTCTGTCAGAGAGATTGATGACAAGTTTTGACTGTAGTGATAAGCCGCAGTCGACGAGTGCTCTTTAAGGAACCAAGGAGATTTCACTGCTGTTGAGGAAATTATAGGTTCGACTGACAAAATGTTGCACTACGTTAAAATGAAAAAAAAAAAGGATCAGCTCGGTCTCTGCAGAAAACACATTCCACGATTCTGGTGTCTCACGGAGTTTCTCTCCTGAAATTTCTGTCTGGCTGTTTTTATTATTTCTGAAAAATTAGTGTACAGGCAACAATTATGGTGAACTGCTGTTCCTCGTCAAGCTCCATCTGGCCCTGTGAAGTCACATGAAACACTGTCACTTCCATTTATTTTCTCCACATTCCCTCGTGACTCAGACCTGGATGAGAGAGCGGCGTGTGTGGAGCCCTCTGGGGCACAGCCATTAGTTCAGAGATCATCTGTGTAAGTGGGAGAAAGAAGCAAATCCAGGTAATTTAATGAACTTCTTGTGGAAAAGTTCTTGTTGCATACGACATCCAAACACATGTAAAAACGGGAAGATGGTGCACGTGTGGTACCATGCACAATTCTTCATGCATTATAGCTGTGTGTATATGCGTACATGTGTAGGAGTCAGAGTTTGCCTGCACCCTGGGGACAAGGTGCTATAATGGAGTATTGATGTTGCAGAGGGGTGGGTGAGAAGAGGGCGATAATTAGATTTTGTTCTCACTCTTTCTGCAATGCTCAGATACACAGCGTTTCTAATGAGAGCGCGGCGCTCGCCAATAATTACCTCTGTATTTCCAAAAAAGCATTCTCAGCGTGGGGAACGGCGACAACCTGACCTTGGAGAAAGCCAACGTTAGGCGGTCACATAATTAGGTGTCATTGGATGATCAAACGTGTCAGGGCGTGCAAGATTGTAAGCAGTCGGTTAATAAGCCCAGCAAACGCTCGCCGCCGTCCTTTATACTCACAACTGCTGGCGTTCAAGAGAAGACTTCATGTTTCCCCTGGAAGCATCTTCATGGAGTGAGTGTTTGGGTCAGGTAGTGTTCCTCCCTCTCTGCTCCTCTCACTGGGCGCTAATGAAATACTCCCTACTGGGTGGGAAGACAAGAGGCCAGATGGCATGGGAGGCATAGGAAATACTGAAGGAAACACACACAGACTAACACACGCATACACAATCATAGTGGCCTTAATGACACGCACTCATTCAGCAAGCAACATGAGTCAGACGAGGTGACACATACAGACGTGATATCATATCAAAATCCAGGTAAATTCAGCTTCTACATTAGTAGTTTGGAAAATTAAATTCCATTTATTTGATTTCTTGTGAAGCTTTCAGCCATACCTCATGGTCTTCATCAGCAAATGGATGAGCCCTCAAGCTCGACCCCCTCTTATTTGCTTTGATAGTTCAGCCAATAAATGGTCAAAGACTTTCAGTTTTTGTCTTAATTAGTTTTAAGTAGAATCGTATCTGCTGCTCAGGGTCTATATTTATCTTATCTCAGCTTCTGTGAACTTCACTTATGAATGTCGTAACGAGCCAATTAAGGAACAGGAAGATCTTAGTTGAGTGAGAAAAACAAGGAAAGTTGAATCTGACAAAAAAAAAAAAACACATTCCTACTGTTGACCTGTGATTGTTGTGACANTGAGATTCACATAGTTCCTTTTTATCCATATAATCCATATCCGATCCGCATATATCTGTACACACACACACACACACACACACACACACACACTGACTCACACAGTCTACCACAAACCACCAAGCTGCCCTTTTTCTCCATTACCCTCCTTGGAGACCTCATTCACACAAGTTTGAGATGATTTTGATCTCAACCAGGATGCACTGAACCAACAAAACCACTCTTCACATTTCGGTCCCATGGCACGCACACGCGCACACACACACTCACTCACACACACACACACGCACAAGATCATCTTATTCCTTCTGCCTGACATGGCTTCAGGAGATCAGCGCCATTTTCTCTCTTTCCACACCTGGTTGGCTTTGAGGATTGGTTCAACCAGGAGTCACAGTGTAGCATGTTAATGCCGGCTCATACAGTATACTGGTGGTGTGTGTTGGCCTGAGCGATCTGACCTGAGGGTCACGTGGGTACATCTTCCATTAACAACACAGCAGATGCTGGCTTACGAAAACAACGGAGACAGAATCAGCTGTGAATAAAAATGAGAGAAAATAGAAATAAATAAATAATATGAGAAGTTTTCAAAATTGATTTCCAGAATTTTATTCATTATGCCAGTTTCCTGCCATTAGAGAGGAGGAAAGAAAACAGGGGTTGAAACATTTAGAGTGTCATTTCTGCTTTCCATCTTGGTGGACTGACGGCGGTGGGAGAGTAATAAAGCACCTTTACACTTCATTGCCTCATAAATCCTAATACATTTCATAAATGAACTGCCGCACCCGCCGCTCTCTTACTTAGCTCCCCGTGTTCATTTGGCTGTGTGACTGCAGACAGATTCATTTACCAATGCCCCCGAGCCAGTGCTGCACCGCCACTGGGACCCATTTCAAACGCGCTGGAGTCGCCCTTACAGGATTACAAGCTTGCGTTCCTCTATTTCCATCACCTCAAATCAAATGTTGCTTTAGCCGCCGTGCAGTGGCTCCGAGCCTGGGTAACGTGTGTGTGTATGTTTGTATATGAGTGTGCGTGGTAGCTCTTCAGGAGTGGGTGGAAGATGGCATGCCTCAGGGATTGGTTTGCCACCCTGTTTGATCACTGTAAATATGAGTTCCGCCTTTTTTTGTACCATGAACTCAAGTGATCATTGATTTTGCGCGAGTCGGATCACCTCGGGGGAATACGAGGGAGTACTGAATAAGGTCGGCGACTTTTTTTTCGCTCTGAGAAACCAGCGTTTACAAGGAAGTTGGTGAATGGCACACGTCATGTTGACGAGATTCGCTTCTTTTTTTGTGATTCAGCAGTGGCCTTTTCAGCTGTTGGAATATTCAGGAAGACACAAAGGAAGGGAGGTAATTACAGACAATTAATTTCCCACAATCTGTAAAACAATTTTCCCTCATTTCTGAGCCACAAGGCCGCCGTTTGATACTCCTGTTCAAGGTTTGATCGTCAAAATGGACTTGAACTTGGGAGGAAGCGGAGACCAATCAGTGTGAATGCATTCCTTTTCTTCTTCTAATATAAAGACATGTTTTCTCTAATCGGTGGGGGGTTCGGTGGCAGGGAGACGTTTGTGTTTTTCGGCCTTGCTTTGTGAGTCATCACGATGAATGATGAGGACTTGGCAATGCTGGCACAGGCATAACACGCTAGATTTGCCATGGAAATGTGCCGTGGCAAACCCTCAAAGAGACATCAAGGTCTTTTGCATCGAAGTGGAGGCAGAGGGAGAGAGAGAGAGAGAGAGATGGAAGGAGCGAGGGAGGTTTTGGGAGAGGAAGGTGTGTGCTCGAGCAGGATGTGTGGTAGTGCTTTTTGGAAGGCAGGAACTTGTGATGGTTTGTGTGAGTGAGTGTTTATGTGTTTGCTTGTGCACGCACCAGTGCACACTTCCATTTATTACCAATACCACTGATCCTGTGACTTAATTTCCTGTACTTTACTGCAGCGACTGCTTTTTAAATTTGTTTTTTAAAGACATATTTTGGACGTATTTGTGGAAACATGGGCGATGGGTGAGCGTGACTGACTGACTGGTGTTACCTGAAGACGCAGTGCCAGCTGCAGCGATGCTCTGCTGACTGAGCGACACCATATTTTTTAACCTGCAACCACCAATAGGAGGCATTTTTGTTTCTTTTTTCAATGTTGATGTTCGACTGCCGGTGCAGCCTTTCAAATTTGAGTGATATAATGAACTATTTTCAGCACCGCTCACACAGATATTGTACCAATCATATTACCGTAATGTGTAAATGCAATCTAAAACTAACGCCCCCTGGAGAACTTTTTTGGTAATTACATTTTTGACCAAATATTTAAAAACAGACTACATGATATAGGTCATTTCTATAGTAAAAGAATGAATTTTAATTATGACTCATTCTAATTTGAATTTGTTCAACATTCATATTTTGGATCATTTTCATCAACTTTATTCCAAATTGTTTGTTTTGGTGAGTTTCAGATGTTTATCCCCCTGTTTCACTGCTCTTTAACCACTTTGCATCTGTTTGTTCGCCTCTGCACAAATAAAGTCAACCAATGACTGTGCTGATTTCCTTTACCCACACAGCAGTTGAAAGGCTGGTTTACTACACCGCAGCTGTCAACGACGGCACGTGGCGACCCGCTCATCCACAGGGACATAATTGCGGCCGAAAAAAAAGGATGCATGGGCGCTTGTCTTTTTGGAATTTCAAACAATGCGTTCTGCAGAACTTGCCACCCACGAGAAACACATCATTGCTGATTCACTCTCAGTGTGTGCTCTGCGGTTCCTCTGCTGGCTCCTGCAAAATTTAGCAGCAAAATGAAATCACAACCAGAGGCAAAGAGATTGTTAGCTTTGAGAAGCAGCTCTTCAAGGAGCCACCTCTTTGAAATGAAAACAAAACATCCAGGATTCCGTCCGACTGCTTTCGGTCAACTCCACTAACAGCAGACATTAGAAGATCTAAGGCGAGAGTGTTGCGTGCAGAGGCAGCTACGGACGGGGTCGAAGCACTGGAAAAGGATGAAGTATAAACTCAGCGGCTGCACACAATGAATGTGTCTGCAAGTGGAAATAGAATGTTCGAAGGCCACACGTATGTCTGACTGATCACAAACTTTCTATAGGTCTGCCTCTATTCAACACTCCACAGCTTTGATGCAGCATAAAAAAAACAGAATGCTACAAGAAAGATGAGCTTGAAAATGTACCTTCCCTATCTTGTATATGTCTGTGTGCCATTTTGTTCTCGCTGTGTGTCTGTGAACATACAGTATGCCACAGAGGACGCACGGGGCACTCGAGCGTCATCTGGTCCTAATCCCTGCCAGAGGCATCCAGCAGCTGGATATTAAAGCAGGATTTTATTTTTGATTTCCTCCTGTCTGTGATGTCACTACCTGCCGTAACAGCAGCAGAAAGCAGGCTTCATTTAATCACTTGACTAAACCGTGACCTCTCCACCTTAAAAAAAAAAAAAAATCCAACCGCGAGTGTATTTGAGGTCGGAGTGTGTATGTGTGTGTGTGTTTTGACTGTACTAAACTGTCAATCACAGCTTCTTTCAAGTGCTCATTCAAACGAACCCGCCGTGAGTCACACAGCTCGGCGGCACACAGAGGGATGACAAGCCTCCCCATGATATCAAATGTTGCCTTCCCTTTGTGAGTGCGTACGCGCCACTGTGTCTCTTCTGCCAATTTGCATGACGGGCGAGATAAAAACCCCAACCGCCATGGGTAATTAATAAATCAGATTGCCATGATGGAACACTGGGAAGGCGTTGTTCCATTAATCGCCATCCCCGTCCTCCTCCAGTATCTTCCATCTCGCCGTCCCGTTCGCGGCTCCTAATTAAATTGTACTTTCTGTCGATTGCGCTCATTACTCAAGCAAAACCAATCAGCGGTCTGCAGCTGGGTCTGGGCGATGTAGATAAATACAGGAGTAAATGTTGGTTGAGGAACACAACATGGGGTGCGTGGTTTGCCTCGATTGCAGAGACGACGCAGCGGTGCCTTCCCTCTGGGTGGATTTTCAGCAGTCAGTGCTCTCAGGTTTTTTTTTATCATAGACACGTTATTATTATAGCCAAAGTCCTCCGCCGAAGAAAGTGTCTCTCGCTAGACCAGCAAGGCCTCGTCTGCGCTGAACAAAGCCAGCACCGAGGGAGCAGGTGAGAGATGTCTGGTTTCCTAACTTGACCTCAACCCTCCTTCAAATATCTATCCATTTGCATCAGAGCTGAGACACTTCAGTCAGTCGCTCTCCTCTGATTGTAAATGCCACCAGTTTGATAAATGTTCCTCAGATGTATCTCTCCCCCTGCTGCCTTATTGCTGAGACGTTCACAAAGACTTCCCTCTGGTTATTTGTTTGTATTAGTTTCCTACATCCTCCTGCTGCCAGACTTCCCATCTCGCCTCCATCCACCTCCAGCGGCTCGGCCACACCTGCCTCACTTTAGTGCATCGCTCTACATTTGGACGCGTGACAGTCTCTCTCCATCTCAGCTTCACAAGACAGCTTGAGCTTTAAAAGAGCTCCTTAAAGCTTTCTGTCAGTGCGCTGGAGGCTTGAAAGCGGAGAGGTCCCTGCAGCACTGATGAAGGTTCTACCTGATAGGATCGGCCTTTTTCCTCGACACCTCGTCCTGCCTGACCAGTCAACCATTCCACTTAGACACGCGGCGTTCCCACTGCAACACTACAAAGTGCTAGAAAGGAGGTGGGGGGTGTTTGAAGAGATGACAGCTAAAATAGGGCTGGCTTTGCCATTAAAGGGAGTTTTTGTAGTTAAAATGAGGGTCGCAGCAGGCAGGCGCTGAGCCCCACCACAGTTTGATAGATCAGCCAAAAGTCCACACCGTCCAGGGATGAACTTTGGAGTGCTGAAATGGATCTGAGCTGCTTTTTGGAAAAGGTATTCTCTCTTGAAAGTACAAAGCTGCAAATTTGACTCACGGTCAGACGACTGGAAGATCGATCTGCAGAGCTTTAAATAAAATTTAAAAGCTTTGCATAGAAAAACAAAACCCCACACCTACATAAAATCAGAAAATACAAACAAACACACCCTGTTGCTCCGAAGCAAAAGTCTTTTTTCAAACATATTAATTCACATTATGCCATTTTGAACACTTCTCCAATAATGAACCTAGATTGCAATTAATTAACCCACATTACAATTCATTAGTCTAAAAGCTATCATTTTATGCATACAATCCAAAATAATTGGCTTTCCACATTTTAATTAATGTAATAATTCAAGCATTTTGGAAAATAAACTTTCTTTCTGCGGGAGCGAGACGAGAAGATCAATATCAAGTTCATGTCGAACTTCTCCTCGTGTTGAGAGGGAGATTTTTGTCCTCACTCTCTAGCTGTTTCCTCAGGCCCTCAATGATAAGTGATAAGTTAAACAGAGCTCCACGCTTCACGCACAGGCATGAGATTAATATCAATCTTCTCATCTCACTCTCGGAAATGCAACAAAGAATTTTCCAAAATGTTGAACTAAGGTTTAAAGTTCACTCTGTGCTTTTATTCTCGCCTTTTTATATGTGTCCAAGGAGACTCAACTGAGCAAGATCCTTTCAAGCAGTACTGGCTGCTGCTCTGTGAGCGTCCCCACCGGGCCAGTTCGGGGTTAAATGTCTTGTGGAATGAACACATGGATGATAGTTGCTGGGGGGGGGGGGGGCGGGGGCGCGATACACAGTCAGTTTCAACACATGCACACATTGAGGAGTTGGAAAAATCTGCCCAGCCAGCACACACACACACACACACACACACACACACACACACACACACACACACACACACACACACACACGTTTAGATACACACCCATTTGCAGAGGTGTAGTGCTAGGTGGGTGGGTTTGCAAGTGACAGGGCGAGATGGTGAGAGAGATAAATAGTCACACTGAGGGAAGCGATAATGGACTTTTCTTGTCTGCACTGTGTCGGCATCTGCAGACAGCGAGTCCAGAGTGATGACAGACATGCTCATGTGTTTAACTGTTCTCGCTCAGAGAGTGAGAGAGGAGGAGAGACAGCGGCAAACAGACAGACACGGAGAGAGAGAGAGAGAGAGAGAGAGGAAAAGATGCTGATGCTCTTTAACTCCCTTCCACATTGCCATTGGCAACAAGACCTCCGTTGGCGCTTTGACAGATGCATGGTAATGAAGCCCGCTTTAGGTGAAAACCCATCGCCGCCTTTTCCTCACACATTCACAATCTGTCCTTCTCTCTTTTTGTCTCACTTTCTCTCCACTTCTCTCTCTCTCTCTGTCACATACGTGCACCTATCTTTCCATCCTTATCACCACAAGGAAAAAGTCAGAGTGACAGGAAGTAAAGGAAAGACAGTGTACAGTATATACTCCAGCTGGAGTGATTATGTTTTTGTGACTTGGGGAATTAAAGGGTTCACACAACTGACAAAAACACATTTTCTCACTTAGTTCTGCTGTTCTGTCTTGTCATGTGGAGGGTTTGAATTTGATCTTTTTTTCGGGTTTTGAGATATCCCCAATACAATGGGAGTGAATGGAAGTTTATCTGTGGTGTTCGCAGCATTGAAAAATGACACTGGAACTACTTTCTTCTGAAGAAATAACCGGATGAAAACTGCTCACAGTCTGTTCTGTGAATCAGCTGAACCATCTGGGAAAAGACACTGCTGTTCCTCAATGCTTGAATGGACACGAAATTCCCGACATAAGGTGAACGATTGTGTAAGAAAATATTGTGTTTTTTGATTGAAGTCAATGGTGCAGGAACAGATATAAAAAAAAGCATATAGAGGTTAACCTCCATGTAGGAATTCAATGATGCATTCAGAAGTTTAAAGCAATTCACTTTCAGGTTCTGAGTCAGGTTTTGGATGAATTTGGCAGTGTGATGTTCCAACAATGAAGCTTTCTGAATTCAATACATATTTGATGCTCTGATTCAAACCTCATCTCTATAGAGAGTCTGACTGAAAACCTACTCAAAATCAACACTGACGCTGGAATAATGGACAGTGGAACAGTGGAGTGAATAGTGGAATAACTACAAGTACAGCCTTGGAATGTCATGTTTGTAGTCTGGTTCACTCAGTGTGACTATATAAGGAAGGTAAATGAAAAGTTCAGTATTTCTATTTAACAAATACAATTTTACATAAGCACTAGAACAGTGAGGGTTAATCAACAGAATGAGGCCAGTATAGCGGCCACAGGTAGTTCAGACCTGGGGACAGGGGACAGACAGGGCTGAACTGTGTAGGTGCTTCAGCAGCTATTACAAGTAAAAAGGTGGAATGATCTTAGAAGAGTTGAGAGTTGGTGGATAATATTGATATCGAGGGAATTGAGTTATAATGTCAAAAGCACCTGCAAGGTCACGGTGGTAAATTTTCATGTGACCTGTAGCTTTTAAACTTACATATTACTCATTGTTTAGCTTTGTGAAGGCTTTTAACTTATGTTAGTAGATGCTCATGAACATTATCCCAGATAGTAAAGACATTTCAGTCTGTCAGGAATGCATTTACTTAGATGCATTTGCACTTAGTGGAACTTGATATCCGATCGCTTTCTCGTCAGCCCAAGATTCATGATGTGACGAGGTGTAAATGGAGTCGTGGAGAGTGACGTTAGACGTGCACACTTAAGATATCTGATTTCTTGAAATATTTTTTAGAATATTATATTATAAATGTAGCCAGGTTCAATATTTTTAAAATTAAAATTATGTAGCCACGTTAAATATTTTTAAAATTAAAATTAAATTAAATTAAATTAAAATAAAAAAAAACAAAACCCATGGTGACGCAGCATTTAGCCATTACGGCCCCTGTTTGTGGAACAGCCTGCCGGAGAACCTCAGGGTCGCAGAAACTGTTGATATTTTTAAAAGGAGGCTCAAGACCCACCTTTTTAGCTTAGCTTTTAGTTGACTTCTTAATTTATTTTCTTATAGCTATTTATTTCTTTTATTAATCCTCAATGTTTTTAATGATTTTTATTTATTTATATTATCTTTAAATTTTCTAAAATTTTCTCTTTTCTCTTTTTACAATTTTTAGACTGCTACGTACTGTAGTTTTTAGCTCCAGTGTTTCCTCATGGGGGCCCTCCGCAGCAGTAGTTATGCCTGCTCTCAATGGGGGGGCGCTGTCCTGGGGACCCCTCAGTGTGCACCCCGGCCCAGGTGGGGGTCCCTGGGGTGGTGCTCCCTGTGGATGAGAGTTGTGGCGCCTCTTGTTGCGGACGGCCCCCTCACATTGTCCTCACCTGGACCCTCAGTGTCGAGCCTTATCAACATTTTATCTCTGTGTGAGTGCGTGTATGTGTGTGTGTGTTTGCGTGTGCGTGCATTTGTGTGTGCGTGTATGCGTGCTTGGTTTGTTTTGCTTTATTTTATCTTGTCTGATTTGTAAAGCACTTTGTGTTAGACTTGTATACGAAAAGTGCTATATAAATAAATAAAGTTTGAGTTATAAACAAAAACATTAAAAACATTCAATGCAATATATGAGTGGTAAGAAGTACAGATGTTTGGTTATAAATGCTGTTTATTTTATAAATATATTGTGTTTTATTTTGAAGAATTCATTGTACTAAAATGAAGTGGTATCTGAGAATAACAGTAATACTGGTTTCTAATTGGTTGAGTGAGATGATTGACAAGCTGTGTACTGGAAAAGAAGGAAGTGTACAGGTAAGTGTACAGCAAAGTAAATAAACTTTTAGCATAGCTAGCTCAGCTTTCTTTAAAAAAGTCTTCTTAGGAACAAGGAAACCCTGAAGACTCAGCAAACAGCGCAGTGAGTTTCAAGTCAACCTTCAGAGTTCCTGCTACTGTGGAGAGGGCGTAAGGGAGTGGGACTACCCCGACCTGCGAAACCTGCCATCTTCATCTTCATCGGAGAGCACAGGACCGGTATTCACCACAGATTGTACTCTTCTATAAGGTACCACACATTCATTTTGTTTGCTCTTCGGGGTGAAGCGGCCATTAGTTTTGGGTCACTCCCCTCACAAACATCACAACAGGCCTGCAAGGTGGTGTAAAACAAGATCTGCCGGCTAGTAGTGTGTGTGTGTGTGTGTGTGTGTGTGTGTGTGTGTGTGTGTGTGTGTGTGTGTAGGGTGTGCGTGTGAGAGTGGGCCCACCACATCATTTGGTTTCCGTGTTCATGTAAAGGTAACCTTGAGTTGGTTCAAATGCATTCTCATTGGAGGGGAGCACTGCATGTTTTTGGAGTTATTAATAGAAAGAAGCTGGATTCATTTACTAAGTGTGTAAGAGGATTAGAGGTGAATATTGGTGTGTTATAATAGGAGTAGCAGTAATCAAAAGTGAAGTACACTTAATTCATAGTTTGTAGTAACACGGCCTGTTTGACTGTAATTAATGTTCATGTTGGGACTCAAATCTAACGCAAATGCTTAAATACGTATAAGACACAGTGAACTGAAGAACTCATTGTCTTTCCCAGAACTTCTAGGGATTAATGGGGTAAATAAATATAATCAAAATATTTAAACGTGTTTTCCTATAATATGGCCTTTCCTAAACCTGTAATCCTCATAATGTTACTGATGAAACTTGAGTAAGAATTTAGAGTGGAAAAACATACTTGTGTGGATGTAGACATCAAACATTTCAAAACTTTGTGGTGATTCACTCTAGAGCTAAGTGTCAAAACATGTGTTTCGAATAGTGTCAACTGAGTGAACTGACCCTTAAGGTTTTTCCCTACGCCCTGTTAGCAGGATGAGGGTGAGAGAGGAAGCAGTGGAACAGAAGGGGAGAGAGAGCGAGTGAGCGAGCGAGGGAGAGTCTCGCTTGTCTGATCTATTGGTCACTTCATCTTCTAACAGGTTTTCCCTCGCCGTGCAGTTCGTTTGTCTCTGCCAGCGCAGGCTCATGTCTCACTCTCCTCAGGAATTGTGTGCGTATGTGTGTGAGTGCCACTAGCCGAGACAGAGACAGATGGGCCCACTCCCACTGGTTACATGTGTTTGCTCTCCGTCAGAACGCTCTGCCAAGAGGTCTGGACCTGCATGCCACAGAGGGTAACGCTCCCTCCCAGCGGCCACCAGGTTGCTAGTTCAAAACCCCGGCCTGCTGTTTCCCTGAAACTGGCACGCAGGGGTTACAGCGGCCATACACGGACGAGGTGAGGGAAGTAATGGAAAAGTGCAAAGTGCATCTCTCCGGAGCAGATGAGAGGAGAGTTTGTCAGACTCAGTGGAAAACACCCCCTCACACACCCCCTCTAATTCTCTTATATAACACAACTGGCTGGCCTTTCCTAATCCTAGCTGAATTTACCCATCATCCCTGGCACCTGTCTAGCAAAAACCGTACAATGACCTAAATGCAGCAACAGCCCCAATCAGCAAGGGCGATGACACGAGCACCGCGAGAAAAAGATCAGCCCTTTGAATCCCTGTGTAACACAAGTGCAAGTGGAACTTTTTGTCCCAGTTTGGGGGTTGACATTTGCCTGTTTTTTTTTTTTTTCTGGCATCAGCAGAGGATTTATGATGAACAAAGAGAATGAATGGTGCATAAAGAGCTGAACTGGCCTGCAGAGCCACCGTCCAGAGGGGGAAATAGTTCTGTTTGATGGGAGTTGTGTTCTAAGCCCTGCGGCCGGCGCTGGGCTTAACATCTGCTCCTGTCACATTCAGGGACAAGGTTCAGAACACTGTGGCACGTAAAAGAACAGCCCTCTGCGCACACACACACACACAAACACACACACACACATACATAAATGGTCAAAGACATAAAGGCCCAGTCCAAATATCCACCACAAATCAGCATATTGAACCAAAACAAAATAAAGTTCCAGTCAGCCCTGCTGAGCTGAAAAGACACACACACACACACACACACACACACACACACACACACACACACTGTATTGCTCACCACTTCCTGTGAGATGTTACAGACTGACCTTGGAATCTGAGAGTAGCATGATGCAACCAGTGATGCAGGGTGTAAATAGAAATGTGGGTAAACACCTCACCTACTATCAGTTTGACTTAGAAGGTTATTTCACACTACAAATGTAACTCAGTTCTACAAACAAATCGAGGTGCGACTAACTTCGGATCAGATGCTCAAAGTTAGATTTGATGATATTCGCCATGTTGGGAATGATAGAAATTTAAAAAAGCTATTGTCAGTTTTGCCATATGGGATGTGAAAAGGCTTTGAAGCTGGGTATGTTAGCGCCGCTCCGGCAGAGCGTCATTACACCGAGCCTGCATCTGGACACTTTGTTTTGAGCTGACAAGTGTGAAGTGTTATAAATTCAGTTATCTTGCATGTCTTTGCGTCAGCTGAGGCGAATGTGGTGTTGTGGTGTGAGAATCAAGCGTTTGTGTTTGAGAAGAAATATGAGTGCGGGCGTTCAGAGCAGAGAAACCTACACCTGGTACAGTAACTGTCATGCTGAGAATGAATCACACAACAGCAACACTTTCTGAGTGTGTGTGCATGTAAATAGAGGGTGTGTTTTTGGTGTGTCCCCCAGTCACAGCTGTCTACAGCAGCCTGGTTCACAGGGAGCCTCGGGCTTTCTTTAAGGTGGCGTCATCACCTTTAATATGCTTGTGTTTATCCCCGCACAAGGACACAACCAGGAGCAGACACACACACACGCACAGGGGCACAGAGACTCACAAATACACACACATATATTTGCTGATACACAAGTGGAAGCACACTGAAGCAGAAGAGCACACACACACACACACACACACACACACACACACACACACACAGACAAACAGGAGAAATGCCTGGCTATGTGGACAGAGTTGCAGCAGTGAACAGTTTGCTCACTGTGTGCGAGATGGCGCGCATTGCCGAGCAAAAAAAAATAAAATAAAATCCCATTGTTGTGTGAAACAGTTATGCAAAAAAGAATCGCTCTACCTGTTCAGAACAAATTATGTTTTCAGTGCAAACAGGAAAAACGGACAGATGGTAGCATGGACAATGTCTCAGTCAACAGGAAACAGAAGAATTGGTTGCCAGAGTGTAAACAAGCAGGTGGGCAAAGGATTTAATCATTTTCTAGGACTGTCTGTCTGAGTGTGTGTGTGTGTGTATGTGTGTGTCTGTCTGTCTGAGTGTGTGTGTGTGTGTGTGTGTGTGTGTGTGTGTTTCCAAATCTGTCAATTAAGCGAGCGAGCCGTTCGAATCCTGGAAGGTGAGCGAACGAGGAGAACCTGGGTAAAGGTGGTTTCCATGGCAACCGCTGCACTTATAGCACTCTCCCCGCTGTACCCATTTTACCTGTGCCTGCGGTGATGGTTTCCACACTGCGCAGCCAAAAAAGATTTCCTGCTAAGTGATAACAAAGAACTGCAGGGAATAAACCTGATGCATGGGAAAGGAGCAGCAGAGACGACAGCAATGACAAGCTATTCCTGAGAACGAGGTGGGAGAGGGGTGAGGCTGAGCGGCGGCTGCGGTAACAGCCCATCGCGCTCAAGTCACCAGAACACTCCTCCAGTTCAGCCGAGTCCATTTATTGCAGCAAAGATCATATGGTTATTTTAACCGCTGTGCTCTGAAGGCAAAAATCAATGCAAAGGCGCTGAGGGTTCCACTGCCAGTATAAACAGTACACACCCCCTTTGGATGACCACATTGTTGTGAGAATCTCCCATCCTCTATTTGGCTCAAATATATGATGTTATTTTCTCAATTTCCAGACCTGTATGTTATTTCGAGAGTTTAATTGATGCCTGTTGTGGATGCATACCACTGTGAGAACGGGAGTGTGTGTGTGTGTGTGTGTGTGAGTGTGTGATGCACTCGAGTGTGTGTGTGTGTGTGTGTGCGTGCGCAGATGGTGCTCCAGCCAATTAGAGAGGGAAAGTGGAAAGGGAGCCATTAGTGCACAATTAGCTCTGATTGCTTCAACATTGTTTTGGTGAGCTGCAGCGCTCTGTGAAATGACCAAATGCCACGTCCCCCGGCCTCCCGCCCCCGGCCCCTCCACCCCTCCGCCGTGGCCGGTGCTCGAGGGCAGGCGCCGGCAGCCGGAGGGAACGGGTGGCAACAGGCAAACGGAGGCCTTGGATATGTCTGCCGTTGTTGTTAGGCTTCTCCTCCGCTCACCCGCTGATCTCTCCCTCACCTCGGCGCTTTGTATCTGCCGCTGCTCTTGCTCAATATTTGCCTGATCCAATATCGCTGCCTCTCCATTTCGCTCCCCATGTGTCTACTTTTTCACTTAACTCCACTTCAGTCTACAGTCTCGACTCTATCAGGGTCTATTTTTTCCCCCCACTGTCTATTTCACTTGCTCAGACTCAGTGCGACTCAATGCCTCCTAGACTCTGTCTCAGGAATGCTGTTTCCTTTTCTCCTCTTTTAACCTTGAATATTCTTTTCCTTCTGTGTTCTCTTTTACATCAGCAGTTATTGAGCACCTTCTAGTCGGTCTAATTTTGCTGGCAGAAGATTCTCCCATCCATTAGCTCTCTTGAAAGAAGACGCAAAGACTCTTAGGATGCATATGAAAAAAAAAAATCTTGCCTCATCAGTACATTTCAAGAAAACAAGAGTCACAGACTTGGTTACATCGAACAACAGAGCTTTTCCCCTCTACCTGGTTCAAGGTGATTAACTGTTACCTGTCTGATGACTTATGTACAGACACACACAAGAGTGCAGCATTATTGAAAATAAGGATCTGGGGTAAAACAGTACTCATCCTCTTCAGGGACGAGACAAAAAAGGTTTTTGTATCACTGCAAATTAACTGTTGATGTAGCCAGAGACATGATTTTCTGAAGTAGTTTTGATGCAACGTGTAAAAGAAACACTGAGCAAATGTTAAATTTATTTTCGACTTTTGTTATTGACATTTAGAGAAAAAAGTTTATTTGCTTTCGAATTGAGTGTTGGATGAAAAGACACAACCGTCATGTCTGTGCATTAAATATGAAGCTACAGCCAGAACAGCGTAGCTTAGCTTGGAATAGAAAATGGGGTCAAGGGGAAACAGTTTGTTGTTTTATGCTTTGAGTTTTTAAACAAACAAGATACAAAGTGTTAATTATTGACCTTTCAGGGTGCTGGTAGGCAGCTTTTTTAAACCCTTGGATGGAGTCAGTTTAGCTGTTTGCAAGCTGATTTCAGCTTTTATGCTAAGCTAAGCTAGGCTAAGTTAAAAGTAGCCTAATTATAAGTTGATGTTTAACACAGGCATGAGAGTGACATCAATCTTCTCATTTTAACCTCTGCAAGACAATGGAAATGTTTATTTTGCAAAATGTTAATCTCCAGTAAAAAACCTTAATCAATTTGAATCAAATAGGCAATTCATTACAGCTTATTGTGCTGTTTGAATCATATCAGAGAAACACAGCCCTAAAATACCACAAACACATAATACCAATTAAAAGGATTTTTTCTTTCCTGCACCTCTTTTATATGTAAAGGCCGGATCTACATGGCCATTCACACTCTCATTTGTAAAATCTGGTCATTGGATGAAAGATTGCATTTATCAGTGGCTCGGATCAATAGTAGGCCTGCTCTTGTGTGGAGAGGATTTCGGCAGCAAGGACACAGCATGATAAATTGGAGAAATATGTGAACGCACAGCCACCATTACTGGGAAAAAAAGATAAATATCCACAAGGGTGTAATTTGACTGGTTCTTTTATATTCGGAGGTATCATTTTTAAAATGTATTAAGAGCTGGAGCAATTTTTATGGTGGAGACATCCTCGAAATTCAGGCTTATATTTAAAGTTCAGTGTAATCTTGGTGACTGTTTAGGAAGCTGCAGTAATATCAAAGATTTTACTGTACCTTTGTGTGTGTGTGTGTGTGTGTGTGTGTGTGTGTCACGGCTCAGCAGAGGCACAGATCTTTTGACAGAGTAAGAGTTGAAGACGACGGGGGAGCCTCGGCACCGGGGTAAATTCAGGATGCTCGACAAGGAGCCGCCTTCCTGCTTTCTCTCATTCTCTGCCTCTATTTCTGTCTCTCTCCCCCTTCTCCTCTCTCTTTTTCTCTTTCACGCACTCCATATCTCCATCGCACCAGGTCCCCTTCTGTCTCCTTCAGAGTCGGTTGCTTCTCGGCGGGGTGGGAGTAAAGTGTTGATTGGTAGCATGCTGGCAAATGGCGGGAGATTGGAGGTAGCCTGCTGATGCGAGCTCATGTTGAGCCCACATCCCCTTTCGGACTGGTCTGGCAGGAACAAAAGAGATGAAGCGATGGTAGGGGGCTGGCGGAGCAAGTTAAAAACAAAATGAAATGCCACTGAGTGAGAGAGGCGCTTTCAGCTCGTCTTTATTGATGCTTCAGCCACAGATAGACGCAGTTTTGTTTTTGGCTCCTCTTCCAGCCCACAGTCTGTTTGTTTGGGCCACAATTGTTGTAGTGTCACTTTTGTGTAATGCTTTGTTTTGCAATTATTTCCATCAGTGCTAAGAAATTAAAAGCAAGGGCCCATGGAGTAAACAAGATTTTTTCTGTCACCTTATTTTTTGCTGATAGAAACAGTAGAGCTGCAGAGGAATCAGCTGCACCAAATGTTCAAGTACAAGTGATGTGTGCGATTAATCGACTAGTTGATTAAACTTTACCTTCCTCACTAGCCAGTGCCAGTAATATGAGTTGCTAATATGAGCTTATTTTTACACTGGAAACTACAACTAGTGGTCATGGTTGCATTGATCGAGCACTTATATGGTTTGGGACAGAGTCATTCCAATGCAAACAAATAACTGACTTATAGTAATCGAGTAGCCTGCTCACTGTGTACATTTCAGATCTTTTCATATATGACAACACACATATGGAAAAAAAATATATAAGTGGTTATTCTGCATTTTTTTTGTTTTGTTTTCACTTTACTGCCATGAAACTGTACTTTGTACTTTGTAGCCTGGAACTTGTCTGCTTCCAGTTGGCGACCTGAGGCTGGGACTGAGGCACACTGAAATCATGACAGGAAAATGAGTCATTAAGGCAGAAACTGCAAATTTCTGGAGGATCAAATGGCTCTAATAATATACGCATACTTTTTCAATAATGTTTAACCTTATAGATGAAACTGTTTTCTGAGTGTTTTATTTTGTTCGTTTTTTTTTTAAGTTTAAACTTCCATTTAACCATCAGGGAAATTAGTTGTTCCATGGCAGTTACTGTGTCACCTATGTGTCTTAACCACTCAGTAACAATTACAGTGCAAATGAAATGACTGCAGATGATTCTATTCTATTATTTGATATGCTTTATTATTACTCTAAAAAGCTTCTGTGAATGACTCTCTTTGTAGAGGTTAGAGTTCATGTTGCTCCTGTCTCTCAATCTACCATGTCACTAAACAGTAAATGGCAGATGAGGAGAAATTTTGCAGAAGTATATAAAGGATACGGATGTGAGAAGATGATCAAACTGGACCACATGATATGGCAGGTAATGGCAGGTGGTGGGATAAATGAGGGTCAGGGAGGGATGACAGGAGGAGAGCACATGGGGATAAACAGAGGGTCAAATGGGGATAGACGATGGGCTAAGAGGTATCGTTGTCAGGAACACAGGATGTGAGGCTCAGGGCTCTCGATGAGGGTTTTATGGTTTCATCGCCCCCTGTGGTTCCTGTACTGAGAGAGAAGGATGTTGCAAGAACTGAGACAAACAGGAGAAAAAAATGGATAGACTCACTTATATAGGTAGCTACAGGATCTGGGGAAGATGTGATCTTTATAATAATAACCTGAAGTTATAATAATTTAATTTCCTTTCTCTGTTTCTTTGCTTTTTCTGTACAAATTGCATCATAAAATAGAAGACAAACTGTTGATGGATGTCAGTTTCTGTTTTGGTACAGGAACAAGAATTTTATGGATTGACTTGTGAGTCATGATAGTCGACCTGTCTTTCAGTCATTGAACACATCTTCCTTTTTGACTGTCTAAGCTAAAAAAAATCTCTTTATGATCCTCAAAATAACCACCAAGTATGGGGTGACTATATACACTTCATGTAGGCGTGATCGGATCATGACCAAAACGAAAACATGAGCCTCCGCCTCAACAAGTTCTCTGTCCAAGTCCTGTGCTCTCATGAGGCCAGAACAACCAAAAACGAAAGGTGAAACGACCGAGATAAGTGATTTGAACCCAGTAGGTGTGAAAAAGCCTTAAATGACGCCATGTTGGTGAATGTGCCAAACGCTGCCAGGGACGCGAACAGAGCACACGCCACCTCTACGCACCCAGAACACAGAGCCAGAGGCAGAAACATGAGCATTTGCTAAATGTCAAGTGACTAAGAGGGCTGCGTGACTTTTTCTTCATTTTTCTAAAACCAAGTGACGAGACAGTGCATGTTGGGAAAAGGGCTTTCGGTGTTCTCTGCAGAGAAAAAAAAAAGCAGAACAGAGGATGGGGAGGAGGGAGTTATGGAGGACAAGTAAGCTTGTTGAACTCGTTGCCAGTTTCGCACTCTCTTTCTCTCTCCCTCGTTGTGGAAAGATTAGCTGTTGCGCCATAAAGGTCACAATGGTGTAGTCCTCTCTGGCAATGTCAGCCATGGGATTGGATTGGCCGGCCTTCAAAGGGAGGGATTACCATCAAGCCGGAAGCTAAAAGTAACCCAGCGCTGACGGCCCAGTTCGCAGCCAAATGACAAATTACAGCTGGTCTGGTTAGGTCTGTGGGCCAGGAACGAGTGTGTGTGTGTGTGTGTGTGTGTGTGTGTGTGTGTGTGTGTGTGTGTGTGTGTGTGTCGGTGCTGCAGCAGACAGATGAAGGCTCCTAGAAGCTGGCTGAGTTCTTACTCCATTATACAGACGAGTGCCTCTATTCTCTCCCTGCCTCCACTTCACACACAGCGCACACACACACACACACGCGCACACACTCCCGGAGTTGAAGTCCACATGACTCCGCCGCCCTCTGCCTCCCTCCTCCGCCTCCAGGAAAAAGACATCAAGACACAAGCACTCACACACACACACACACCTCTAATCTCTGACATGCAAGCAGGCGTGCCCTTCAAAGCCAGGGGAAGTGGAGCAGATGAGACAACGATGGACACAGCGGCGGTGATGCTCCACGCGGCCACAGGAGACACAAAGGTAACCTAACCCGTCCCTGATTACTCCTATTCATCGCCCTCCTGTCAGCCTCATGGCTCGACCTTGGCATTGTGTATCTGCCTTGTACAGAAAGTCATGAAGCCGATGAGACTGATGATGATGAAGATTCGCAGATAACACTGTAATCAGCGAGGCAGATGAGTGGACGAAGCATGAAGAGAGGATCTTTGATTTCACAGGAAGGTGTGTGAGGACCCAGAAAACAGGTGAGCTGAGGTAACCACAGCTAATTGTCAAAGCAGATTTGCACTAATTGCATTTATTTGCTTGTTGCCCTACTCTGGCTCATTGACTGCCGGCGTCACGGTCGAGCACCTGCGTCCAGGTTCATTCCCCGGTCAAAGCCGGCTTCCACTTCCAGGTCCTCTGGGTCTCCCTGTCAATGTCTGTTTAGGGGACGCCTGAGTGAGCATGATCCCTGGCTTTCTGGATTTCTACCTGAGCACACTGTCTTTTTTATAAATCTTTATGTCCTGTAGCTATACTTACAGGGTTCACTGAGGAACAAAGATAAATGAGCAACAAATGTTGTTTGTGTAGCACTTTTTTAGAACAAAGTGCTTTTACAGGCAAAAACAGGAATAATGCACAAATAGTGCAAATACAAGGATGAGTGGCAGAGTGAAGATAATATACTTTGTCCTTTTGTAATGTGAACTGCGTACAACTGCACAATTATGCACTTAATTAAGAACAAAAAATTAAACCTGTATATAATCGTGGGCTAACATCCAAGCCCACACTCCCAGTAAAACATGGGGAAGTGCACACAATAATCCACAATAATACTCAAATTAGCTTATTACAGTTTATTCATGTGGGATGTGCAGAATGCATTAGCTTTCAAATAAAATGATTTGAACATTATTCTGGCTTTACTGCTTACGCCTCCCTGTTGGGAGTGTTTATATTATACAAATAAATTATGTTAACACCCGTCTGCAGATATGTGCGCTGAGCAGTGACTTAAACATGACTTTGGAGGAGAGTAAGCAGCTGCAGATAAACCAGGCCGTTCATGGCTTTCGCACATAAAGCTCACTAAAGTGCACAGTTAATGGGCTTAAAAGAGAGTCGGTAAAGAGAGGGCATTACATTTTAAGAAATTAGTCACGTGTGTCACCAAATGCTGATCACCATCAAAGTTGAACTACCAAACCTAGAAAAGCAACTACTCCAGAATTCCTTTTAAAGGAACTGGATGATGAATGATTGATTTTGAAATCCCGTCATGAAGAGGAGTCCCTGTGTCTACTTGTAAGATCTTCATTATTTCAGTTTGGTCAACTCACATGGAAATGGATTATTATCATGGAGTATTAATGGGGAGCCTGCTTCCCGGAAAATAGGAAGGTGCTGATTCCTTTTCTAAAAACACTTCAGGTACTGAATGCCTGAAAAGGTACTGGTTCTTACAGTGGCTGTGAAGATTATTCCCATGATCCTTTATTCTAATTTAGGAAATCTCTGATGTCCAAACAAACCTTAAATATACAGATTTAGGTGTTTTTTCTTTTTCCCATCACCTCTGTGTGTGTGTAATGTTTATTTAAGGAAGCCTCAGGAGGATGCTGAATGGGGCAGGTGGTTTTGTTTCTGCTCAGGCATACAGGTGGGATGCTACAGGCCACAGGTTAGAGTCTTCCAGTTATTGCTGGTTGCTCACCAGCCAGACCACAGGACTTAATGAACATAGACCTGTCGCCTGGACTCCTGGAGCCGTGCAGTTTACCTACAGAGCTGACAGGTATGCAGACGATGCTGCCAACATGCTCTCAGCTTCATCCTCCAGCACTGTGACTCCAGGAACCTGTGCCAGGATCCTGTTTGTGGACTTCTCTTCTGCCTTCAATGCCGTCATCCCACCTCTGCTATCAGACTCAAGCTCTCCCTGCTGAGTGTATCTCAGTCTGCCTAAAGGTGGAAAAGTGACCAGGTGCAGGCAGAACAACTTGGAGCTCAACACTCTGAAGACAGTGGAGCAGTCTGTGGAAGAGACTCTGTGACAGCTGAAGAAGTTCAACCTGCCAAATACAATGATGGTGCACTTCCACACCACCATCGAGTCTATTCTCACCTCCTGCATCACCATCTGCTGCGCTGCTGCCACTGCCAAGAACAAGGGCAGGCTGGCATTAGCATATCATTCGCTCTACTGGGAAGGTGATTGGCTGCGAGCTGCGATGATGTAGAACTGTGGCTGACCCCTCCAGCGCGGACACAAACTTCTTGAGCCACTCAGGACCAAAACCTCATGCCATAAGAACTGTTCCTGGCCTCATCAACAAGAGCCCCACTGACATTCACTGATTACTATCTCACACAATATTTCTCTATTTAGTCAAATATCTCTAACACTGCATTTAATAACATATTGTACATACTCAACAATAAACCTATTCTGATTCTGTCAATCCAACCAACACTTCAGTTGAAGCATACTGACCCTTTGACCTCCACCCAAGGGAATGTAGACTCAAAGCCTACATGCTGACACCAGCAGCGGAGCAACATCTGACAGCAAAGCTTTCAGGTGAGCTCTTTCAAAGAGCGAAAGAGTGAGCAGCAGAGTCCGCCATCATAATTCAAAGCGTGTGTTGGATGTAAATTGCAGTAAATACTTTAGAATCAAGGCCAATGCCTGATCTAGCTCGCAGGCTTCACTTCCTGTCTGTGTTTTTTTTTTTTTGTAATGTACATTATTATAATAATGTCTTTAATCAAATTCATTTTATTTTAACAATTTTCCAGCCTAGCACAAAATGCAAGTGGAAAAAAAGGTGCGTTCATTTGGTGGGGAGAATAATTTTTGCCTCGGGTTGTCCTAGCAGGTTGATCTGGCCATGATTTCCCTGCACCACAGTTTCTGTAGAGCTGCACACATTCTTGTGGCAAATCAGTTTTTCCGAAGCTTAACATTTGCCTGAGGAGTGGCATACACAACTTTCCAACACCTTCTGTGTGTGTTTGTGATGTTTATATAAATGAGGCCTCAGGAGGATGTTGAATGGGGCAGGTGGTTGTTTCTGCTCAGGCATACAGGTGGGATGCTGCAGGCCACAGGTTAGAGTGTCTTCAGTTATTGCTGGTTTGCTCAGCGCAGCGATTCACCGAGGAGCGGCGAAGCCAGCAGACATCACTGACTCATCCTTCTTCCCTCTGTGTCTCTCTCTGTCATTTTTCTCCATTTCACTCATCCACAGTGGGACGGAAGCTCTTCTTTTTTGTCCACAGAACCTTAAGGCGCATACTTGGTGTTTACTCACAGATATGAAGCCACTTCGCTCATGTTGATGATCCCATAAACCTGCATTTGCATACGATTTTTTACATTTGGCGACATATACTTGTTCTATATCACCTCATCATATGGTACTCACTTACTTATTTATTCAAGCATGTGTGATCAAAGCAGTCCTCAGACATGAACTCTAAATGGCTACGTACATGCCCATGCTCTCCTTTTTTTCCCCCAGTCTTGGTGGGAAAAGTGAAGGAAGACGAGTAAATATTGATGCACATTCTGTTCCCTCTCAGCCTCAGTCCATCTGGATCCACAGTAGCCTCTGGAGAACAAACAACCTGGAAGAAACTCTCATCACTCCCCCCCACACCAGACCTGCTCACTGCCTGTTTGTCTCCCATCTCTTTGTCTTTTCTTTCCGTCGTCCCTCTGTCCCCGCTCCTCGTTAGGTTTTTACCATCCACTCCTATTTCCCTCTCCTCGTCCTCCTCGCAATCCTCCAAGATATACTTTGCTTGCATTTCATCTGTGTGTTCCCAGTCACAACAGATGAATTATAGATGAACATCCATGAAGCAGAATACCAGAGATCTCTTGCTGCTGTTATACACACCCCTGCCACAGAACTACTGCCCTGAGCAGGGGAGACATTATTATACGGTCATTTAACAAATGCTTTTATCTTAAGTGAACAGTAATACGTGGTGTATTTTTAGCCAGGACCTCAGGGGGCTTTGGCTGATTGTTGGGATTCAAGAACCAACAAGCAGTTTACTCTGCAGCCAGCCGAGTTGTTGCCTTCATATCGTATTGTCTCTGCTCAGCCTTAGTCCATATGTAGGGCACAGAAACAGAGCCAGCGGAAAAGATGTCCTATTCCCTGTTATCATCTGTTGGAAAATAAATATCTAAGCATGGCCAGAGCCTCAGAAGAATCTGGAGTATTTGTGCAAGCCGTCCGTGAAAGTGAATAGCAAACGCAGTGTCTCTCGTCACAGCTCCCTCATTGCCTAGCCTCTTTTCCACAGCAAGTTTCTTTTCTGGAGCTTCTTCTTCTTCTTCTTCTCCTTCTTCTGTCTCTTTTATTAACAGAATCAGTTTTTCTTGTCAGAGTCCTCCCTCGCTCCATCACTTTTTAATAACCCTCCTCTCTTTAATGAGTTCTGTTATGTACACAGGGGGCAGCGGCTAGGGGCCAATTTGTGATTTCACATCAGATCAGATCAGAGAAAGCTAGGAAAATAAAAGAGGAAAAAAACACACACACACACACACACACACACGACTTCCTGCGTATCTCCTCCTCTTCTCAGCTGCACTCACAAGAGAGAACCCTGCATCTCATCACGGCAGTCTGGGGAATAGCGGTGCTCCCCGAGCCGCCATTTTGGAAGCATCCTCTGGAACGGCAAGTCACAGGAGAGGGCTCCTCAGAGGGTGAAGGGGAGAGAGATAAAGAAGAATGCTGATGTGTACCCACATGAGGTTAGTTAACTTTATACTTCTGGATAGGCCTAATGAAGCTCTCCTGTTTTTTTGCCTGTTTTTTAGCTGGAGGACTTGCAGGGAGGTCAGGGATTTGGTAATGGGATGCAAACCACAAAAATCCTCAACTTTATCACCTGGACCGGGAGTTTATCTCTCCCAGGTTAGGATGCAGAGGCAGCCTGGACGGGCTCCACCACAGATGACTCAGACAGTGTCATAACTTTGCAGAATTTTGCTTGCCACAGAGGTACTGCACATGCTTTGCTGGCGTGTTAGAGGTTTTATGTTAAACAGGATTAATTCCCCTCAGTCATTTCATATCATTTTATTTAGGACGTCCAATGAAATGATGATAAAACGAGGACACAGGAATGATTTTTAAAAGTCAATGAAAATGCATCAGGCTCTCGAACTGCCTTTTAATGATACACAATATAAGAACATCCATATGTGATCTTGAGCATTTCATTACCAAACCATGGCAGTTAAGCTGTAAAAGCCTCCACTCACCTTGATTTCCACAAGATTTTGGGATTTGTTTCCATTCAGACACAAAAGCATTAGTAAAGTCCAATCCTGATGTCGGACAATAATCCCGTTTTACAATTTATCCCGAAGGTGATGAGGTCAGGGCTCTGTGTGGGCCCGTCAAGTTCTTTCACAGCAAAATGGAAAAACTGTTTCAATGCCATGTTGAAATAACAAGGAACCATCCCTGAACTGTTGCCACAAAGTTGGAAACAAACTACTGTCAAAAAGTGTCATTTCAGTTCATCTTAAACTGCTGGAAAATTTAGATTATTCAGTATTTTTCAAAAGACAAAAAACAATCAAAAGGTCTATCTGTTTACAACATTTGAACATTAAAATATGGTATTGTTATGGCATGAGTCAAGTTGGGTAAGTAAAACAGTTAAAGATAGGATAATATTTTGGTTACAGTTGAACACAGATTCTTTCACCCCCATCCCGAATTTCCCCTATGGGGGATCAATAAAGAATTTTACTATAAAGAATTATCTTTAATTAAAAAAAAAATCTACTTCCATGACTGAATGTTGGTACTAGACGTAAATTATGAAGGGCAAAGTTGTCCAATATGGATGTGATTCTTAAGAATTGGCTGCAAATATACAGGAGTATTACAGGGTGAAACATTAAGAATTCCCTTACATCAGAATAAGGGGCTTAATGGGAACCATGAAAAACAACTCTTGAAGTACAAAAGTATGTGAACAGAGGGTCCACATGTTGTATTATTCTTGCAAAATACTGTATTCCATTAAAAAAAACGGTTTCAAACTGGGAACATAATGAGCCAGACCATTCCTGAGGAGAATTACTTTAAAGTTATAAGATCCAAATTGTAACAACAAAATGGATGATTAATTGTCTTTTACTGCCAGGAGTGCCAATGTAAATGCAACAAAAGCAAATCCAAAGGTATGCTGGCATGAGCTCAACAAGCAGAAATGAATGCATCGAAGACCGGTGCCAAAAATTCTGTCCAAAAAGCACAGTGCTGCAGAAATACTGTGGAGAATCAATGTGGTGTAATAACTATGGGCAAGAGCTGGTTGATTTAAGGACTTGGGTTTATTCAAGGTACTTTGTCATTGGATTTACTGATTTTGCTATTTTATGGCATTGTACTTTGGGAACACGATTTATACTGCTACAAATAAGGAGCCTTTTTAATTTTTCGTTTTTCCTCAGGGTCAAGGTCGGCCGCCGAGCAGCAACCCCAGGAGCTGCAGCCTCAGTGTCTTGTCAAGGACACTCGAGCGGACCAAGTATTTGTTGTCGCATGCGCTTGCTCGTGCCGTCTGATTAAAGGACAGCCTACGCACCACTCCACTCGGCTGCCGCTTCATCTGCGAGAGGCTCGAGCTTTGTTCCAGATATAGTGATTTCTGCACTTCACGCGTGCAGCCTGGAAAGGTGTCACCTTACTTTGAAAGAAAAAAACACATGAACTTATAGTTGCACGGGAAAAATATAAGATACTAAATTTCATGGAACGAAAAGAGACAAATTCTTCAAATCTTACACCTTTAACTAAGTCTTGAATGTATCTTGTATCTGGTGGAACCTGAGAGCTATGTAGTGCTTAAGAATAAAATAACTAGTAGTAGACTATAATAAACACCCTAATTTTTCATTTTTTCCTTGAGGTCATTCAGGAAGAGTTTTAGAACCTTAACATCTTAGTGTGGCCCCTTTGGCTATGTGCTCCCTCTATGACTAAAAGTAATCAGGGAGATTTCGCTGCTAATCTGAAACTCCATTCATCAAATTGATTATTGTGTATTTTCTTTTGAGGCAATAATAATAATAATAATAACAACAATGTTATATGTTGTTGATCCCTGGGGAAATTCTCTTTCCTCTCGCCTCTTGGAGGATAGAGGTCAAGGCCAGAAGCATATCCCTGGAGCAGATAGGGAATCTCTTAATTGCTCAAGGACAGTGAAGTCGTGCAGTGTGGTTTGAAAATATTTCAAACCAGGGTGTTTTTGGGACTCATTAAACCAGACAGTGGGCTGTAGGTTCAAATAGGAATAGAAGTTCCTCTCGGCTTACACACAAGAAATGTATTATTTGATGTGAAAATAAGCAGCTTCTTGCATGTTGTGTATAAGAGCAAACCCCTCCCTTGAACAGAGATAATGTTGAAAAAAATGTACTTCATGAATGGCACATCCACCCTCACCACACTTTGGTAGCTGGTCATAGAATGTTGGTTAATATTAGCACCTCTGTCCTGTTCTATTCAACCCCAACTAAACTCGTTGGTCAGTCGTCCTAAGAGCCTTTAGATTGTGATGCTAAGAATGAAACAATAATGCATTCATCCAACATTTTGCACACAGATGTCAACTAAACAGCTAAACAGGGTTATGTTACAATGAACAGTCTGATAATACATTTATCCATATCATGATTATAATACTAGGAGTAATTATGCATTGCAGTACAAGAACGATGCTGTTTCTTTATTACCTTGTTTTCTACATTGGCAGCTGGTGAAGATGCTGATTTTTTCTGTTTCCCTTGAACATGCAGCTTTAACGTCAGTATTTCTGCAGAATATCTTGCCGAGACCCCAAGGTTCCCATTTCAAAACAAATCAGATTGAAACATTAAAAAGTTAGCAGGCGATAGCATTTTCAACCAACTCATGTTTTCAGAAATGAAAACAGTAGATGAAAGAATTTCGAGTGCTAAATCCAACACAATCACCATTGTAAACTGCAAATGTTTGTGCTCTCATTCTCTCGCTTCAGCATTGTGTGCTCAGATACCTCAGATTGCAAAGTCCTGCATAGTACATGGTCAAAATATGAGTAAGATGCATGTATTTTTTCTTTCTGTGTTTTATTAAAATCAAATAAATGTTGCAGCACCCGGGATGACTTTTTACTTTTAATGCTTTAAGTCTCAGTTTGCGGTGGCTCTCCCAACATGATGCTATATTTACAGCGGTGACAGGCTGTCCATTGGCCGAGCCCGCTCCAGAACTAAGCTGCTAAATGAGGCACTGAGGGGCTCGACACGTCTGTCTAACAGCCTGGTCTGAAACTGACTGGACCGACAGGGATGGAGGAGTGATGGCAAGACAGCCTGCTCTGACCTAATGGTGTCATCTGTTGTGAAAAGGCTATGGTGTAGTCCTGGACTGCTCTGGCTCGGTTGCATTTATCTGGTTTGGACTCTGCAGGGGTTCCAGACTGTCTGATATCGAAAGGGATCAGTGACACTTTTCTTGCTGTAGTTGTTTACACACATTAGTTGGCAGCTTGGCTGAGGTGTCAGGGTTTCTTGTCTCCAAACGGAGGCTCGAGAAGCAGCTTTTATAGCTGTGTTGTTGGTGGTTTCTCTATGATCACACACTATTTTGGACTTCATGTGGAGTGGTGGGCAAACAAAGTTCCCTGAAGGGCCAAGAGTCTGCAGCTCTTCCTTCCATGGACTGCTCCAGGTAATTTTGCTGATTAATTCAGCATCTGTGGCTGGCACAGCTGCCCGAGCCACTGGCTGGAATAACAAGCCACAATCTCTTGACCATCCATGGCACATGGTTTGACACCACCGCTGCAGAACGCTGTGGGTTTTGAGAGAGCGGATTGAAGCTGGGGGGGGGGGGGCAAGGAGATGATGTACTGCCATGGCCCGGGCTCCTCTGGACACAGAAGGATGGGAAAAGTGTGAAGTGAGATGACACATGGACAAACATCATGCCAGTGACATGGTGACGGCAGGGCCATAATGATGGCTCTCAGCACCTCATTCTCCAGTTCATGGTTGTCAGGCCATGTGCCACAATGGGCCACGTGTCTGGAAATGTTTGTACGACCTAAGCCAATGAACAGGTGAGACTGTTTTCTGTTGCTGACATGAGCCAAGTCCAGTCATCTTGTATAGTTTTAAATTTATGATACATGGAGCCCTGTATTTGTTCCATATTAGTTTTTTTTTTTTTTTATTTAAAGCTGCTCTAATCATCATTCGCATTTTGAAAATTATGAAATGACGATGTGTAATGTGGACAAGGTGATTTGTTGTGACAAACCCACTGATAATTATCACCCAACCCTGCAGGTCTGCAACTTCTCCGCTACAGTTTGTGTAAGATAAAAGGCAAACTGACACACTTAGCTTTGAGATAGTGAACAAATTTAGCAGCTAACTAGCCTGATTCGTTTCTTCACAAGTTGATGGAGAGTAAAACAGAGCTTAAAGGAGCGTGAGTATTGGACTTACATTTGTCAGGTGGACACAAACACAATTCCAAATGAGTGTTTTCAACCTGGTGTACTACCTCTAGGTGGACTTAAAACATGAAGTAAAGCAGGTTTAATGAAGATATCTGTAAAGCAATTCACACCTTTGTAGTGCAACAGCCTGTCATTGTGTGATCTTTATGATGTGAGGTAAAAAAAATTTAAAGTAAAACTTCTCTAAAAATGCACTGCAGAATATGATCAGGTCAGTCATGATAAAGATGAATTTTGAAAAGTGAAAAAGTGCACTTTGACGTTGTCTTCGCTCCATATCTTGATGTTTTTTTTTTCTGCATTCCTTTCCGCGTCTTCATCCATAACCTTCACTTCCCTGTCCAGTGATCCACAACCCTACCACCCTCTGTGATAAAGCTGTATTTTGCCTCTCCTCTATGTCTATGCGGAGGATGTTTCCAAACCTCTCTGGCCGGCAAAAAAAAAACTGTCTGGGCTGCAGCCCAACCCCGGCATGCCGGGCCAGTTGGGTAGCTCGCTCTGCCAGGCCCTCACCCCCCCCCCACCACCATCTCCCCTCCCTCCTCCGCCTTTGGTATTGGGGTCACGTTTCCCTCCATTGACAGGAAAGACTTCTTTAGAGGGCGGATTAAAAGGCCTCCAAACCGATCCTGATAGGAGGTGTCTGGCAGCTGATGTTGCTGGGTGATATGTCACAGCGCTGAGGAGTGGAGAGGAGATGTGGGGGGAGACAGAAGTGGAAACTTCTGATTGGCTTTGACTGAGTGTGCAGGTGTGTGTGCGCGTGTGTGTGTGAGTGAGTAGCCTTCTATGCGCATGTGTGTTGCAAAGGGCATTTTGCACTGACCAGAGATGAAAGGATAACTGTTGTTAGTCTCCCCTTATGATGGATGATTAGAGTGATGCAATCGACTGAAAGGAAGCCTCCTCACACACACAAACAACATTGCACCAAATCATCAAACTCGCATCAATGTACAAAGATGTGAAAAGACACACACGCACGCACACACACACACACACACAGGCTGGCTGCATCGTAAATCATCAAACATGTCTATATGACTTCATCTCCTTTACGCAAAAGAAAACTCTTTACTGTCAATTGCCAGATCACCAGCTGGTATCAACAACATCACTGGAGAGAATGATGAGTGTGTGTGTGTGTGTGCTTGTTTTTTGGTAGCTCACAGGGATCTTTTCCAGCACAAACACTGACCTTGTGGGGACAAGTCCTCATGGGGACCAAAGCCCGGGTCTAATGTGGGAAAATGCCTTGTCTGGGACGAGGTCCTGGTTAAAATTAAGGTTTGGGTCAGACTGTCCACAATGAATGGACGTCAATGCAATGTCCTAATAAGGATAGCTGCACAAACTTGTCTGTGTGTGTGTGTGTGTGTGTGTGTGTGTGTGTGTGTGTGTGTGTGTGTGTGTGTGTGAAGTGGTAGTAGTGGTGGTGCTCTAATGGCAGATGAGTGACCCAGTCGGAAAAGGTCAGCAACACTACAGGGCTGATGTGGCGAGACGTCCTCCACTCACAAACTAATTAAATGTCAGTGAGTCAGATTGGACAGAGGGGGGGAGGAGAGTTGGGAGGGGGACACAGGAGAGAGTGGCAGATAGGTAGACAGGGAACTGGACCTTGTTGTAAATGTCATGTGTTACATAAGGTTTGGCTCTTTGGCAGCTGAGAGTTCAGGGACAAAAAGGAGAGAAACACTTTCAGAGGGCTGGTTCGTCAGTGTTAGAGGGGTTTTAAGTGGTGACCTGAAGGATCCGTGCTCTAATATATTGCCATACTGGTGCTAAATGCTCATCGTGGTGGCGTTTCTGTCTGTCAGCCCATTAAGTCTAGTCAACTATGACATGTTCTGTGGATTTTACTTGTACATTTTACATGGCCTCACTAGATGTAGGCTGCAGTAATAAGCCTCCAACAGCTGTCACAAGCTACAGCTACTTGGTAATAAGCTGCATCCCAATAACCAAAAACTTTGGTAGAGCTTTGAATCCCGCAGGAAGACATGACTGTTTGATTACTTTGAAACACTGGTTTAAAGCCATGTTTATTTTCTCTGTGCAGCTTAGCAAAAGTTCTACACAGAAGACCATTAATCTATGTCTAATCTGTTATTTACATGGAGATCACCTCACTAGGGGGAATTAACCCTTTTTACTAACCTCTATGAGTCTGTCATCACATTGCTATAAAGACATCATTTTCTCCACAGCTGTCAATCAATGCAACCCACCTCCACCTCAATCACCTCCGGTTTATAGAACCTGCTGTCCACTTGGTCCATCTAATGTGCTCATCAGACATCCCACTCAAACAGCATTATTAGCACGGCTTAATGTTCTTCACCACCAGTCTCTCGACTTAACAATGGTTTCCTGTACTTACAACATTAGCACCCCAGTATAACATCACAGTGGAGTCTAACCATCAAAGACTCCTCACATATCTCTCCAACTTTAGCAGACTAGATTACATAAAACCACTTTTTAAGAATTATTCCGGTTTCTCTTTCAATTAGTGTCTCCTGATTGAACAGACAGGCTGGATGTTTTTTGTTTTTTTTTAACTGACTTTGGCACATGTTGGGCATAACAGGGCATGTCTGATTCTGGTTTTACAAAATGTAGTAGAGTTAGATTTTTTTCCCCCCCACAAATGTCAGTGGGTTCAGCCAAAGTACATCCGCAAAGTAGCACAACAGTAGGTGGTGCTGGCAGCTCGGTGAGATAGCAAATAGTTGTGGGTTGCGCACTGGCGAAAGTTGGCTGAAGCAAATTCAATTCATGGCAAAATTGATATGCAGGAAACTGGCATTGCTCGGCATCCAACAGGGCAGGGTTACATCAAATTGGGTGGTTGGAGGCAGCTAATGTGAGAGCTGACTCCATTTTGGATTCGCCAAAAAGCTGAAACTCCACCGGTGCTTTTACCAAGCAATTTACTTTACCTCTAAAAATGAATGAAAATTCATTGATTTTGGTTTTGGTTACAAATGACCAAGACCTAACGTTTAAGCATTCCCTATGATACACTTTGATTGACAGGAGATATTGATGTTATTAAAGTGGGTCATGTTTTGTAAAAGTTTGCTTATATGAAATGTGAAACCCAGTATAACAGACATGAATTATATGAAATATGATGCAACATACATAACTGCCACTGCACCAATTATCTCTAAGGCACATGATGATCTTGATATTAGAAAGTAAATTGACCAGTGGCCTGATTGCTCAACGACTCGGTGTCTTTCCTTTAACTAACACGAAGCGAGTCTCAGTGGGTTTGAACTCGCTGCTGCCGGGTTTGTTTTTAGAAACAAGAACATTAGTTTAAGACCTGTTGCCAGAGACCAAACTGATGGCATAGTTGTCTGGCACACATGCCGTGCGGCGTGTGTGTGCGTGCGTGTGTCAGTATTATGAGAGCAGGGTCCTTATGTTTTTCCTAAGGGAAGATATTGGAAGCATCTCCTCTCTCCCTAAAAAGCTGTTGAATAATTCACTATGCCCCAGTTTCTGCCCATTAGGTTGACACACTGCTGGAACTCTCTCGCCTGGAGTAGTTGACAGCTTTCTTACACACACACAGACACACACACACACACCACCATGCGCAGACGAGGTCACACCCACCCACACACACACATATATATTAGAACACTTCAGCGCTTTGAGAGACTTTTCTTTCTCCAGTTGTATAAAAGGCCTGCCGATTCTGTCACATAATCGTCTCCTGTCGTCCACTTTCTTCATCTCTTTTCCTTTCAATCTTTTTTTTTTTTTTTTTTTTGCATTTGTTATTCCACCTCCACTTTTGCGCCGTCTCTCATTTCCATTCTCGGCCTGTTGTCCTGTCTCCTCACCTGCCAAATTCTCTCTCACAGCTTTTCCACAATGTATGCATTACTGTCACCTCAGTGTCGCTATTTCAAGCTCGTTGCCGAGGCCTTGCTCTCTCAGCCTAAATCCAACGGCTGTGTCGCAAAACTTCTGACTTGTGTGTTTGAATTTAAGCCTGCGACAGCTGATTTCTTGGCTGCTTGAGAACACTAAGCTGTGAATGCAATCAGTGGCGGATCTTCCGTGGGGGCACGGGGGGGCCGTGGCCCCCCCTGTGATCCGATTGGCCACCCCGTGTGCCCCCCCTTCCCCCCCCCCCACCCCAAAAAAAATTTTCGTTGCCGGTTTACATTACTGAATGTTCGATTTCCGATGCTCATGAACGCAACTTCGTTGTCCAACTGCAACTGAATGCACCAAGGACGTTCTTGCGATCTTTTGATTGGTACCCTGCATTGCCGACATGGAAATCACAAAATATAGTTGTTTTGAAGTGTTTTTGCCTTAAAAAAAAAAAAAAAAAAAAAAAGAACTTTGAAATTGCACTATGAAAATGTACTGATGCTTATTCTGATTAAGACTGATTACTGTGCACAACACTAAAATGCTTAAGGACCAGAGCTCAGCACTAGGTACTTATTAAGAGTAAATAATAATTCTCACTAGTATATTGTTAGCTGTTTTTTTCATTTCTGTGCAGACCACTATGATGTTTACAGAACTGTGCATTAATATATGATCTATGAATATGGAGTATTGCTATTGTATTTTATTATTATTTTAAAACGTACATTACTGCACATAGTTTATGACAAGGCCTGAGTCTGATCTGAACCCAAATGCAGCACCACAAGACGAAAGTTTCAAAATAAAAGATCTTTAATGCAAAAAGGCAAAACTCAAAATCACTCTTAAGAGGATAAGGCAATAACAAAGTACAACAGAAAATGACTCCACAGAGATTACCAAACAAAGTACTGAACTGAAAATCACTCAGACGGGGCTGAGGCAAAACAAGACATGAGTTAAACAAAGTATCAAAAGAAAAGGCAAACCTGACAAAGAGAACACTGAGCATGAGGCGTAGGATGACGGACTATACAGACACGACAAACTGGCACAGGACAAGGGAAGACAAAGACATTATATACACGAGGTAATGGGGAACAGGTGGAGACAATCAGGGCGGGGCAGACAATCACAGTGGCGGGAAACACAGGAGGAAGGGCAAGTTACCTGGAACGAAAGGGGAGATGGTTACAAAAGTAAAACAGGAAATGACGAGACAACATGAGACAGGACATAATGCAAAAAAGTAACTTAACGCTTTTTCTTAGTCATGACAGTTTATTACAAGTCAAGGGTAAAGATTGCTATTGTTCACTGTGATGTATTGGGTAGTACTCATTTTGATGTTTATGGTTTACAGCTGAGATCTGGTTGCTAAAAGTACATAATATTGTTTCATATTTAATGTGTGATAATTGGCAGTAAACATTATAAAAAGTGAAATTTGACAGGGTTGTAAATAGTGTTGTTCTTAGACAATATTTGTCACTTAATTGGCCTTAGGATACTATCCTTGATCTTACAAGTTTTACATAACAGGCAGATGTTGCAGATGATGATGTTGTTGCAATTCACATAAACAAGGAAACATGTCCATGATAATTTTAATGTTAACAGTCCAAAATGAAAAGGTCTTATATTCATTTTTTTAATAACTTTTCAGTGGCCCCCCAAAAATATCTGTTGTACCTTCCGTGCCCCCCGACTAAAATTAATCTGGATCCGCCCCTGAATGCAATCACATTTGAATATTTTTACACCGAATATTTTTACTCTTTTTTGGTCTCTACCAACTCCTGAAAGAAATACCCTCAGCCACTAAATTCTCTATGTTGACCAGCTAGTCGCTTACTTTGTCAGCCATTGGCCATCTAAAGTTTACATACAGTATCAACAGGCTTTCTTTTGCTAACTTGTCTATTTGTACTGTTAAAAAGTTAAACAGGGAAGAGGATCATAAATAACACAATTGCCCTATGAAAATCACAAAAACTTACTTACAAAGACAGCAGAGTAAAACTCATTAATCAACCTGCCATGTGAAATAATAAAGTTATTATTTCACATTCTCTCAGAAATGTAAAAACAATGACCACGAGAGAGAAAAACTAAAGACATGTAGCAAAGTAACCTTCCAATATCTGAAAATATTACATTCATCCAGATGTTGATACTTTTCAATTTATTTACCTAGTTCTATTCATCCACATCCTTAGTGTGTGGGTTGTCATGGTTTTGGTCATGGTTCTGGAGGTGTGGTCTACATGTGCCGGGGGTGTGGTCTTCAGGTGCTGGAGGTGTGGTCTTCAGGTGCTGGAGGTGTGGTCTTTAGGTGCTGGAGGTGTGGTTTACAGGTGCTGGAGGTGTGGTTTACAGGTGCTGGAGGTGTGGTTTACAGGTGCTGGAGGTGTGGTCTACAGGTGCTGGAGGTGTGGTCTACAGGTGCGGGAGATGTGGTCTTTAGGTGCTGGAGGTGTGGTTTACAGGTGCTGGAGATGTGGTCTACAGGTGCTCGAGGTGTGGTCTACAGGTGCCGGAGGTGTGGTCTACAGGTGCTCGAGGTGTGGTCTACAGGTGCTGGAGGTGTGGTCTTCAGGTGCTGGAGGTGTGGTCTACAGGTGCTGGAGGTGTGGTCTACAGGTGCTGGGCCTCTCTGTTCTCTCAGCTGTCTCCAATTCCACCTAAGGACTGGCAGCTTAAAAAACCCTCTCCTTCTCTTGCAAGCTGCCAGATCATCCCTTTCCATGCTCCCTGTGTTTGCCCCTGTTCTCCAGTTTTTCCTTGTCTTCTAGTGTTTGGTGTTTCCAGTGTTTTCATGCCCCTGTGTTCCAGCCCTTCCTGTGGTTTCTAGTGTCTTGTCCTCATCTTCACCTGCATGTCTCCTGCTGTCCAGCCTCAGCAAACCCACAGTAATCTGTTAGATAGCATTGTGATAGGCTAATAGCTAGCACAGCTAATAGTGGTCAGCGGCAGGCAGTAAACATGCAAGTAGATTAGCCTGCTTGCAAAAGTGCTAGCTTGGTCATGTGACCCTCAACTCCCAGCAGAGAACAATGTCATGAGAGCAGTGAGAGTGAACTAAAACAGCACAGCTGGAGGCAAGAAAACCAAATTAGCTATAAGATGCTTTAAAGCGCTAAACAGCTGAGATGAACAGTGGGGTCAGGTGATGATTATCTGTGACTTTATCATGAGCTGCATCATTCACATACAAGTAGGTCACGCCATTCATCCTTAAGTTGAAGATATCGATTAAAGCTGCTTTGCACATTGCAGACATGTAACTAGACATTTTTGTCCGCCGTGAATCAAAGGGCTGATGTCAAATTCTGTTTCCGTACAGCTTCGTCGTCCCTGAATCTCGCTCATCAATCTTCCTTTTAGCCCATAATTGCAGCCTTTTCCATTTTTTATACAGCACTTTTGTGCCTCGGAGACTGGCTGATGTTGTTTCAATAAGCTCGATACTCTCTGAGAGCTAAAGTGAAACACAAGTGATGGAAGTCAATACAACTTCTATGCGGTTTCCAGGAATGCACTGTTCAAATATTGAGTCCTGCTTAAAATTTCAAGTCCATCTTCCAGCCTTTTCCTGGTGATGCAAGCTCAGATATTCAAACCCAATAATTCATGTGCGGATATGAATGTTTCAGTTACGGTAGAGGAAATTAAACTGAATTAATGATAATCAAACTGGAGGTACTGTTGCTATTTCAGGCCCGGCAGGAGAAGCTAAGCTGGACGGATGCTGGTGAGTATCTGTCAATCTGAGAGTCCTGCTCATTACAAACTGCTTACAAAGCCACTTTCTTTGCTTCCTAGACGCTCGTTCCTGTGGAAATTTGTTCATTTATGCACAAAGAAAGTGAATAAAACATCAGCACGGGACTTTCTGATTGGTCTGTTGAGCACATCTATCTAATTGTCACTGCTTTTCCTAATCAACTTCACATTTGAGAGCTGCTTCATCTCCATATCTATTTTACAAACACGGTTCACAAGTGCTCCGACTCTATATTTAGCACAGTTATATGACATTTATTTGTAATCACAATCGAACTTCTGGTTAATTAATTTGGGCTAAATGTGCATCGCCCTTTGTATGACATTTCCAAGCAATCGATAATTAGGCCAGCTTTGCAAAGGTATTGCTTTGTGCAGGCGTGACAGGGTGCACACAGTTTAAAAACTCTTCTTATATTCCATCTTTTTTGCATATTTTTGTACATTTAAAATCCCAAATGAACCGTCTTATCTTCATTATATTATTCCTCTATCCTAGATCTCTCCATCCCTGGTGCTAATGATGCGCCTCAGCATCCTCCCTCCTGAATCCATCTCCTCTTTTTCTCTTCCTCTTTCCATCTATCCATCTCTTCTCCAACCTCCCCTCTATGTCTGCGTCTGTGATCCAGACTCTAATGATGGGGCGATCTATGTGTGTGTGTGTATGTGTGTGTGTGTGTGCCGGATGTGTTGAGGCTGAAGGGCTGACAACGAGCTGTCCACCTACAGTACAGTGCAGCCAAGCACCCAGGAAGGTGTTATTATGGAGTATAGGAAATTCACTCACATTACACAGCGTGCAGAAATATGGAGCTACACACTGGGAGTGCAAGTCTACATTAACGTGATTGATCCTCTGATTAACACCGCTGGCCTCCACACACACATCCAACAGGAGGTTCGGTAGTAAATGCTTCTAATCGCTGCAGAAATGTCTTTCTACGAGCTCAGAAAGCTAAACTTCCTGCCTCTGTTTACGTTCAGGTTCACGTCCTTTATTACCAAAAGTAGGATTCAGGTGTCTGTATTTAAACCGAGGTCAAGGCCGCAAAGCTTTTTTAAAAAATAATAATAAAATGACAGAAAATGGTCAAAGTGGTTTTACAACTAAAGGCTCGGCTGCAGCTGACCTTCAATTAAAGTCCGAATGGCCCTCATTAATCATGGCATCGCTGACACTGTGGGAAAATTGCACCCTGAGCTTTGTAAAAATCACAGTGACAAAATGCAACATGATGGGCATAACAGTACACAGCTGTGTGCATAAATCCACTTTTTTCTTGCTCATCGCTGTCATGCAGCTCTACGAGCAGAGGATGTAATAATGCAAGCATCTTAAAGATATATGAGTATCTCCTCTTAGAAGCGGTGGGACGAGTTTCACTCCTGCTTTCATACAGCAGCCTGAACTATTTCACAGAGATTCTTTCTTTAAGAAGGAAAACCTCCAGCGAGCCGAGAGACGAAGGAGCTAAAAAAAAATCTATTTCTTATAAAGGTTCGATGATGTTTACACTAAAAAGGTTCGGTGGTGTTTACACTGGTGATTGGGGAGGCTGTGGAAGGGGTCTGACTTCATCCTACTGTTGATGAAAGCCGGCGTGTGTGTGTGTGTGTGTGTGTGTGTGTGTGTGTGTGTGTGTGCGAGGGGTGTGATCATACGGGAACATCGTGAAGGAGCAGTGTTTACACCGCAGAATGAAGTTGGTTCAGTGAAACGACCTCTTGTGCCTCAGTCACTACGTGGTGATGCAACCATCTCTGCAGTGGGCCGACAAACCACTAACAATGCGCCACTGTGGTTTGTCGTAGACTGCAGACATCGGTCAAGAACCACTCGAACAAAGAGGTTTGTTCTCAAGTGGTACATACAGGTGATTTACATAAGAAAACATTCACTAATTTTCTTGTACGTTTTCCATAAGCTTTTGCTTCATATATGTCTTTGGCTTTCTCCACAGAGGGGGAAACCCTCTTCTGACCTATAGTATAATGTCTTAACCCTATGAATCTCTATCTGGCTCTCAATCAGTTATCAATAGTCTTGGTCCTTATGAGCAAAATGAGCAATGCTCATAGCATTGTTTGGTCATTTCCCATTCTTCATAATAATGCTGACAACATTACCAACATGCTTCTTGTTCTATTGATTGGCAATGATGCTTTATTGAACTATTTACATTCTGGGTGCTCTTGTGTCAGAGAGGTCAGTGTCTTAGGTTGACCTGAGTAAAAATGTGCTTGTTGCAGTTTATCGATTTTCACCTGTGTTATCCATTGATTATGAGCCTGTTGAAAGCACACAGTTGCATCACCAACTTCAGATTTCACAGATGAAGAAAAAGACTTAAAAGAATAAAAAACCATTCTGTTATAAAAAAAAAATCATCATTAATCTAGAATGGAAACATTCACATGAGTTCTTTTTTCATTTAAAAACAGATCTGGTTATTCTGGGGAAAAACAGTGCAACACATACATATTTGAAGGTTGATTAGGAGACTTTGAGAGGCACAAAACTAGAAGTAGGACAAAAAGTGGGACTAAAAGGTTTAATCCAAAGACAAATCTATGATTTAGTAACATACAGTATACAGCTCAGAAGTTGTAAGGAAAATTCTCTCACTGCTTCAGGGTCTGTAAGAAGGTGGCTGATCAGGGAAACATCTTCTACCCACAACCCCAATATTTCTGTCTGATACACTTCCATAACAGCTTCCCATCCAATGGACGGCTTTGGGTTAACAAGACCTTTTCCCCTCTTTATTTCCTGCTCTCGTGACACGTTGCCGACACTTGTGATATTTTTGAATAGTTTTGGGTCATCTAATACAACACTGCTAAATATGTCAGCCTTTTTTTTTTCGCTCTTTCTTTTTTGTGAATGAAACTTGCCCCCACACAGAGCAAATACAAGCAGACTCGTAGCAATTTAAAGGTTTTGATTATGCTGATGGTGAAATGTCACAAACTGAAATAAACGATTTGAGAGAGTATGACAAGTCAGAGTAGAAACAGAGCAAGCCCTACAGGAAAAAAAGTGAGAGAAATTTAGGACAAGAATACAAATTGTTCTTGAGATCAATGGTCATCACTCAGTATAACTTTGCTCAGACTCTTTACCACTGTTCCTCTTCATTGTATGATGTCATGATGTCAGACTGTTCTCACTGACTAGCCTAATGCAACTGTTAATATATTAAGTGAGGAGCTTGAGATGTAATGTTTTGTTTCAAACCATTAAAGCAAACTTAATCCCTCCAAGATGCTCTGCGCATCCAGTATATACAGTATGTGATTTATTGCTTGCAGAGCTTTTAAGTTGAGATTTTACCGCTCGGCTTTACCGAGTAAGCTACGACATGATAGTAAAACAGACATCTGCTGTATTTTCACTCAAAACTGACTCATATAATTTTATTGATAAAGAAAAAACTAACATGACAAAATGCATTCTGCTCAGTTTCATAGCAACAAACCTGTCTCATTTTTACATGATCCTTTTCATGTTGTAACAAGGCTGAGAGAATGTAGGCTTTATTGGCTGGGAGAAAACTGCAATGACTGCTTTAAATGGAACAAACAGGCAGACTGACAATTGCACTCACATCATGGTGTACACTTTTAGAGGGTTTATTAATAAGTTATATCAGTAATTATTATATCAGAAATTGAATAGCCTGAGAAGTGTTGGTGTCTCTGGTCCGGATGAAGGTGGAGGGATGATGGTGGTGGTGGATGGAACACGCCACTTTCCGTCCGTCCCACTCACCTGATCCCCTCACCCATTAGCACACCTGTTCCTCATTATCATTATCTCCCCTGCATAAATGCTGGCCCTCTCTCCCCCATTCATTTCTAATGTACGATCCAGACTCAGCGTTCCGGCCTTTGTTCCAGTTTCTTGCCTGCCTGTTCCTGACAGCAGCCTGTTCCTGGTTCTACCTGCCTGTCCCTTGCCTGCTTAGTTTGCCCTCGCTGACTGATTACCTGTTGCAAAAAATCTTCTTTGAACTCTTACCAAGTAAATAATTGATTGCTCTGAGCTGCTCTGCCTCTGAGTCCTGCTTGTGAGTCCACATCTCTGTTAGGTGATTCCGTTCGCTACACACACTGAAACATGAAACACAGGGATGCAAACGTAGACTGAGGTTGGGACAGGTGTTTTTGGATCAGTCTTTTGTTGCTCCTGTCCCGACTTGTTTGAAAGATGTTGCTGCCATCAAACTCAGAATAAGCAGATATTTGCAAAAACCAATTAAAGTTGATGACGTCAAACATTAAATACTGTCTTTGTGGTGTTTTCAGTTGAGAATATGTCAAAAAGGATTAACAAATGAAGACACTCTGTTTTATTTGTTTTACACAGCGTCACAACTGTTTTAGAATCAAGGTTGTACACACTCTGTGATTACACATAGACACACAAACAAAAGCAACCCACAGCTATAATCCATAAAAACACCCTGCCACATGCCTAGATCATCATGTTCTATGGTCATCAGTCACATTATACGATCGCCCCCAGGCCACAGTGTCTCTACAGGCATCTTCCCATTTCATCCTGCTCGTGTGTATGTGTGTCAATGCGGTTGATTGCATGTTTAAACAGCTCTCAGTTTTCGATGGCATGTGCTTTGTTGCACATTACGTTACTGCATTCCAGTCCAGGACACTCCCGTAATGGTTTCACTACAACAAAAACAAACATTTGAATATGGTTGTTTGGTTCTGCTTCGACGCTTGTGAAACAAATCTGCGTGAGCTGAAGTGACGCAGACGGCCTCTGAGCGCACGAAACCCCCACTCCCCCCAGCAGACTACAAGACACACAACATTTGAATGAACAAGGACGCATAAGGCAAAACATTGTGAATTCACCTAAATGCTAATGCAGGAGGAGGCCGGGGAAGCGGAGGGAGTTACTGCGTGGTGTAGTAGGCAGAGGTGTCAGAGAGAAGAAGCTGTGCTGAGAATCGAAATGACCCAAACTTTTTACTATATGTGGACCACCTAGTTGATAAAGATAGGTCACAGTCACATATGGGCGTGGTTGGATGGTGGATGGAACGTGTATTGGTGTGCAGAGCGAGGAACTTTTGTCCTGATTGTCAGCTCTATTACGAAAAGTCTAGGATGACCTGGTACCATGGGAAATTTTCTTAACCAGACTAATACAATAGTGGTGGCCCAGTTCTGTGATCTGTACGCTCCAGACAAGTTCAATTAAGCTGTGAAGTCCAACTTTTTTTTAGTGATCACAGTCTCTAAATTTGTCATGTGCTCCACAGTTGTGTCTCCAGATATAGATTCTGTATCATCACATAAGATATTCCATACCTGATTGGTCCTGATCATGTTCTCCGCTCTATGGAAGAAGAAGAAGACCAAAATACAACTTAGCATTTTGTGACTGGATTCAGCGTAAATCTCTATTTAGAGCCAGAGCAAAAGCAATAGAAGTTATAATTTAACTTTGATTAAAGAGGGGGAGGTGTGTGTGGGAAAGGAAGTTGTTGGAGGTGTGTTATGTGTGTGCTTCCATTCTTTGTCTGTGTTACAGGATTAGACATGAATGTTCTTTGATTCTTCATCTTTGATTAAGATTCAGACTTTATTGACTTGAAACAATAATCGCAAAAGTACAAACAACATATATAATACAATATTGACAGAACAATTGAAATTTGTCATGAACGCACTTAGTTTGTGAAGTTTCTCTGACTGTAATAACAACTGGGCATTTAAACAGAGCTTGATACTCAGAGTGTTGTCGTTAACAAGGATAAGTACCCTGTGTGTCAATTCCACTTACATTCCTCATTTTGACGATGTTAACCCTGAATTTTACAGCCTGAAATAATAACCCGACTATCAATGTTCTTCATGCGACTGATACTTTTCAGATTGAAACTACTCATTAAATCCAGAATCAACATCACACGCCAACAAACTTTGGTGCTCGCTATGCCACGTCTGTCTAAACAGATTTTTCAACATCTGTTCGACACTTACTTTTAACCAGATGACTCACTGTTTGTGTGCGAGCTGCAGATGAGATGCACCGCAGTCGTCTAATATGCTAAACCTGTAAAGTCTGTGGTGATTGATACACACCACGGCCATACGAGTTAAGCAAATCCTGTACTATATTCTACTGATTTTAGAATCTCGGCGGCCTCGTCCAGGAGCCAATAAATCAGTGTAATTGCTGCACATTGTGGGTGTTTATCTACAGCACACATGTTCCTCCACTTACTTTTAATTGGTGGTTATAACCTTTAAGCTACACTCAAGAAATTTTATGTTTACCTTTTCCAGTACATCATTTCTTTCAACCCGCTATGCTTGACATGTATGCAACATAACTGGTGTGTCTAACACACCATAAAGATCTTATAGAATCTCTGTAGGTAGATCAATCTTGTTTAAAAAGACCTCAAGCTTTCAATTCTCACCAGAACAACACGAGTGATCCACCGCAGCCTTTGGAATGGTAATGATCAGCTTTCATCCAATCCCTGTTAAGCATACGAAATCGATTTACAAAAAAAAAAAAGCAAATGATTAGATATTTTCTTCATATTCATTACTACATCCAGGAATTAGCCTTTAATATCTGTTTCCAGCAGTTTGTACCAGAATCCATCCCCACACACTGTATCACATGACGTGCTGTGATCAATAAAAGAACACAAAAGGCAAAACAATACAAATCAATACGTTTCAGTAAAAAGATGTTATCGGTGGTGGAGTTTTCTTTAAGGATTGAATTATCTGAGTATACACAAGCTTGCATTGAGTAAGTCTGGGAATGGCTCGGCCAAACAACTCAGGGCAGTGATACTTGCAATTAGGACAAACTCTGGTGTCACTTTTCCACCAGCACCAACATCCAGGATCTTATTAAACAGTAAAACACACACTCAGCTGCCAGTTTATATTTAGCCTGCTCTCACTGATATAAAGGGGCTGGACATGACTAACACCACTAAGTATCCACCTTATTTTTTTTAACAACAAGGAAGTGATCTGCAGGGATATTTTGTCCTTCAACATCCCGTCTTCACCGGACGTGAGGATGTGTCATGATGGGTGGGTTGATATCTGCTGCTTGTGATTACCTAGTGAAAAAGTTTGGCCAGTTATATAACTTCATGTATGGTGCCNAGTGGGCTCACTGGACTCTAAAAGGGGCCTCTTTTCAGGTTGACATGCTGCTAATTGCCGTTCGGCCGAATGTGACTCACCTTCGGCTAAACGTTTGCCGCCTCTGTGATTTCAAAGTTAGCCCTTTTCATGTTGCGTTTCTATTATTTTGTCCAACGCTCGGAGCGGCAGACGAGTTCAAAGGGAGTTGCAACATCTATGCTCTGACCGGTGCTAATTTGCTGCTGCGACTTTAATAACGTTAATGATGTTAATGCACAGTTTCTGTCTCAAGTTAAGGGAAATAAAAAGGACTGCAGCAGCGTTACTCAGCTGAAGGACACATTTTCTTTTTCATGTGACAGTGTTTGTGCAAGACTTGCTGATTCGATGAAATTGCCAAAGCTAAGTGGCGAGTTTCATCATGTGACATAAATAACATTTGAGGGTGTGTGAATGTAAAATAGAAAAAAAAAAAAGATTGTTCCCCTGACCACCGTGAACACAAGTTGAGATTTATCTCTGCGGTGCAGCCAAGGATCAAACTGATAAATGTTTTATTTTGCAGGGAAATTAGTGCAGATTCATTTTTGCGATCCAACTGGGCCACGCACTCGCTTGATAAATGAGATCTCATTTGATAAATGTGTTTGCTTGGTCCGTGTAATAAGAGAACTCAATTCAGGTGTTTGATAATTTTTGTAGCTTGTTCCTGTTCTTTTCCAGCAGCGCAAAGATATATGGTTCTCATCTGCAGCGGTGGGGAGACAAAAAGCCACTATGTGGGACAACTGTGTTCGAGTTTCACCCCCTTACATTTGTCTAAACACTCAGGCGCTATACTGTCCCCTATCGTTTCCAACAGGGCCCCCCTTGCAGCGAGTGTGGCCTCACATGCAGCCAACAAAGCAGAGAGCCTTTTAGCATTCATGTATTCACTCAGAACTCAGTCAAAGCGGCAGAAAGCTGTGCCAACTGGGGATCTCTGGGAAACAGGTCTCGTCCCATTTCATCCTTTATAAATCAAAGCACACTCCTGGACTTGGATTGAGAACAATGCCCCTGGAATGGGACGGCATCCATCTCGCCGCTCGATGCAAATGCCACGGCCGCGTTTGCAATCCATGCATCCATGCGCCGCCATGTCAGGTGTGACTGCGAGGTGTCGACCTCTGAGCTCATTACGGACGATGAGCAGTTGGTGAAAACGGTGGCGGGAGTGAGAGAGAGAGAGAGAGGGGTGGAAGGGCGGGGTGGCGGGCGCACGGTTAACGAGGGAGAAGCACGGAGAGCGCCAGAGGAGCTGGAGCTTTGTCCTTCCTCCTACACTCAGCAGCTCTCTCCTGGATTCACTGCTATTGTTCTGTAATAAGGCCGGCTCCTCGCTGCTGCTCAGATGCCTGTTTGTGTGTGTAACATCCATCCATAACAACATCATTATCAGGTTTTGTTTGAAGCCCCCCTCCCTCTCTCTCTCTTCCTCTCGCTCGCTCGCTCTTCCCCCCTCCTCTGCCTCATCTGCTCATCCTTGGCAGGCTCGGCGCTGAGGAGAGGAAGCAGAGGGAAGGGAGAGGAGGGGAAGATGTGGAGTGAAGAAACTGTGTTGGCTGCATTAGCATATCAGACACATGGTGAGGGCTGGAGATTGGGTACTGGAGCAGATGTCCATTTACATATTCAGCGTCGGGCCAGCGGTGCATGTGTACATACTGTAGGTGTGTGTGTGTGAGAGTGTGTGTGTGTGAGTGAGGGAAAAAAAAAAAAAACAGTAATGGATGTCATGAGTGTGAAAGAGGCATGGGTGGAGCAGAAAGTGGATGGAGTGGAGTGGAATGAGGGTGGAATCTCAATCAGAGGAAACGCTCCCAAGCTTCCTGACTTGACCGGCCGCGCTCTGGGAAAGTAAATTAATCACTTTGCTTCTTCTTTGTTTTGTTTTTTCAGAATAAGATTAGCATAAAGGGACGGTGTGTGTGATTGACGGGTGTGTTTTGCAGACTTTTTGGCAGGCTCGGGGAGCTGATCAAAGCCTGAAAAGCTGTCTGACAGTATTGATGTAGTTAATTAGAGTAAACACAGAGCGCTCACATGCCGCCTCGTTATCTGCTACACACACACACACACACACACACAC